>JAJONR010010282.1:0-26180 GCA_029582245.1 Solanum etuberosum
AATTCTTTCCACATGTGATTGAATTCCTATATAGGGCGTGTAAAACCTTGAAGGTAAGCCTTGGTACTCACAAGTCGCACAAACTATTTGTCGTATGAATTGTGTATTTAGTTGTTATCAAATTGATTTAGGTCTTGTCCACCATGTGCGAGGTGGTAGATGTAAATTTTGGATTGTGGGTCACCCATGTGGATCGACCCGACCCGATATGACTCAACCCAAAGTTTTTTTTTCTGAAAAAGAGATACGTACCAATTTGAAAAATAAGTGGGAACGGTTACAAGTAACTGTTCTAAAGTATACTGATTTCCCTTTTTTAAATGGGTGTTAAACGTTTTTCAGTGAATAAGAGTGAGAAGCACAAAAACAGGAAAATAAAGGGAGAAACAGAAAAGAAATTTCTATCTTCTTCACTGAT
The DNA here is from genome assembly GCA_029582245.1 of Solanum etuberosum. Classification (NCBI taxonomy): domain Eukaryota; kingdom Viridiplantae; phylum Streptophyta; class Magnoliopsida; order Solanales; family Solanaceae; genus Solanum; species Solanum etuberosum. The sequence continues at coordinate 419 of JAJONR010010282.1, forward strand.
ATTGACAAAACAAAAGTAACATTTAGTTTATGGAAACATAACTTTGATTCCTTGAGACTCAAAGTTGGACTTGGAGCAACCTTTCACAAGACTTCATTATCATTCCGTTGTTGTTAATAGGTACACATTCTCGTTCATTTTACAATACTCTTACATTTATAGTATATTACACTTTATAGTTATAGTTTCAGATATTTATGAATCGCGGCTATAGTTTCTTAAACTTTGTTATTCGGTTCTAATTGTATAAATCCAGAGTTTGTATAGTTTGGTTCCTAATTGTATAAATCTATATTTCGTATTTGCTTACCCTAGATATTTATATACAATTTGTTGATTTATTTGATTTGTATAAGTTATGAAAAAATTATAATAAATTACCTTGTTTGAATATTGGTAAGCGAAATATACAAATGGAGTTCTAAAAGTTTTCTATGACAAGCGAAATATACAAATAGAGTTATGAATTTTTCTCTATTTTAAATACACCCACACTTCAAATTCTCACATTGCAAGGAGAAATAAAATATATTAAATTATGAAAAGATTTAGATTCAAGTGCATATAGTGTACACTCAATATTTATTAAACCCTTAAGAAAATATTATATTAAAAGTAAATATTTTGGATAATTTCAATGGAATAAAATAATACTTGGGGGATAAATAATTTCTTAGCTTTTAAAAGATATTTTCTAAATCCACTTGTGATTAAAAAGTGCGAAGTTGGATAACTACAGTAACTTAACATACTATAAACTATTTAACTAAATATTAAATTATAAATTATAATATAAATGAAATAATAGTATTCAAAATACTTTAGAAAACTTAATTTAGTGGGTTGAGTGACTTAATTTTCTCCACATTTATTTTTTTAGTTAAAAGTTAAATGAAGGAGCTCACAAGTTGAAACTAATCCATCACGTATGCAAAAAATTATTAAAGTTTGAGAATTTAAAAACTTCATAAATAAATAATAAACTGGATGTATCAATTGGATTTTATATATGACAGTGACCGCGTTTTACTTCTTAACCTAAGGTATAATTTTGGCATATCGAATTTCAATGCCATTACCGGGAATACGGTTGTCAATTAAGTAATGTGTATTTAGTTTACTTTGAGTCTTATTTCTTAATTTTACTTTTTGTTTGTTGTTTTTTTGTGATTGGTACATATTAGTGCATGTCAAGTACCCGAAGTAAGGGTGAACCATTAATACCTTACAATTAATATCTTGAAAAGACTATTCGAAAAGCAATGAGTCCACAGGAGCGTGAGGCAGCTAGGTTGCAATAGCATGTTGAAGCTCAGGCTAGGGACACCATTAATAATGGAATCAATAATGATGCTGGTGATATGGTTGGAGATGAAGCTGATGATGTTATCCCTACAAATCGTTGTCTTCCCCCAAGAGGTAGGGGACAATAGAGACATGCTGCTCCTATTGAATTTTGTATTAATGATGACGATGAGTCTGACTTGGATAGAGTTGGTGCCACTTGGGCCATTGTTCCCCCACTGTTAACTCCAGGATCTAAATTCAACATTACAAGTACTATGATTCAGCTCTTGAACTTGAAAGGATTAATCAAATGAGTAGTTGGAGATGACCTTAAATTGCATCTGATGGACTTTATTTGTACTTGTAAGTCTTTCGAGATACCTCAGGTTAACTAAATTGCCACTATCACTTTCTGGGGAAGCAACAATGTCGTTGAATGAATTACCACATGATTCCATCATCAATTAGAGAGAGATGAAAGATGCATTTCTGGAGAGATTCTTCCCACCCTCAAAGATGTATCTGTTGGAAAACTATATGGACAACTGAAGCATACAAGGATCATACTGGTTACATGAATAATACACAACACATATGTTTGTGGTAGAACACATACAATAATGCTAGAGCAGATAAACTTTCTTAAATTTAATTCAAGGATTACCTCTTGAAGATACCTTCAAGCGAATCCACAAGCTAGTCCACTAACTGGACGGTAGTTCTGCGGCCTTCTACGATGATCCCAAGTTTACATATCAACTCTCTCAATACTTGGGTGGGCAAGTGTCATATAGAAAATTTATTCCCTTTTAAGGGTTAGAAGAAATCCCTAATTATAGAGATTTCTTCATAGTCCAAGAAGGAGAGGGAACACCATGTCTTTCCTTAGAAAAGAAAAAGACATGTACTTCTCTCTTTCCTTAGAATAGAAAAAGACACATAGTTCTCCCTTCCTTAGAATAGAAAAAACTCATGTACTTCTCCATTTCCTTAGAATATAGAATGACACATACTTCTCCCTTTCCTTAAAATAGAGAAAGACACATACTTCTCCCCCCCCCCCTTTAGAATAGATTCTGAGTTCTAGTTAAATATGGGTACAGTAGGGACCACAAAATTAATTACTGAGACTTTCTATTATGAAAATAATTCTAAATAATTAATTTGAATTTTTCCTACCATAGTAAATTACAAATCATTCCACTAGAAATTCGTAAATGCACTTCTTTGTTTATATTTCAAAATTCCTCATTAAACACATATGTAATTCCTCATGATAAGATGACAGATACTCAATAAATTAAATTACTGAAAAAATTAATTCAATTATCAATTTCCTTTAGAGCACTACTTAAATTACTTCATGTGTCAGATTCATAAATTTCACTTGCAAGGTTTGACACGATGAAAACTTATAAGCTTATCAAAAATGCATATCATCAATATCTATATCGAGACATGCATTCCGTCAACTAACTTATAATTTTATCAATATATATTATCATCATCCAATTTACCAGGCATATTGACCCATCTTAGAATCTCATATTTTAATAAATAAAAATAATAATTAACATATATAGACCATAATAGTTATATCAGGATTAAGAATATAACTACATTTAATAGTTTAGAGAATATGTTTTTGTCAAATACTCTAAAGCAACTATCTTTACTCGGTCTCGTTCAATACTTACAAAATGCACTAGCACAAGAAGTTAAAACTATACCATTCTCATAATCAAGATAAACTACATAAAATCTTGTGCTACAATCGTACCGATGGCATGTCAAATTCCCATCTTAGATTGTGAACAAAAAACTTTATACTTATAAGAACCAATGATTTGATCCTCTGTGTATAAGCTTAAACTCCAACGCTAAATCATCTACTATATAAGTAAACAAACACCATAAACAAATATATGATCTATTAAAAATGAATAAATAATTATTCTATAATAAATACTATATCTAAACACATGGTTAATCATACTATATATCCCTACAGTCTCCCACTTAGACTTTTAACCATCACGATTATTGTTATGTACTATATCTAAATGCATGGTTAATAATATATACCCTAACAATCTCTCATTAAGATATTTAATCTTAAAAATTGTAAGAATACAATTTCTAAGCGGATGATTAATAGTATACACCCTAACAATCTCTCCCTTAGACTGTTAACAATTCATTTACAACTTTCAAGATATTCCTTTTATATTTCTTATCAAAAAGATCTAACCAAGTTGTTTTCTTATGCAACTTTGTCTAGTAGTACTTCGTCATAATTTATCAATTTTGTATTAGCTCTTCACAGGCCCTATCATGAAACCCTTCAAAAGTTTACTTCTTTTCAGCAGTTCTATCATGAAAGTCCACTTAAACAAAAAAAACCAATCAATCTTCTTTATGATTCTCCCACTAGGACTAAGTATTACTACAATGGTCACACTTTCATATTCTTGAGTCTTAATATTTTCCTCAAAACCTTTCAGTATTGAAATATTAACAATTTTTTTCATGTAGTGTTCTTTAATTTACCCAAAATTACTCTCACTACTTGAGGTAGTAGTTTTCTTATGTCTAGTAATGTTTCTCCCACTATGCAATGGAATGTCAATTATGACATACCTGTTGATGTTCTTGAGCGTGTGAATTTGTGATTGACTCGTTTGTTATTTCTTTGTTTAGTTCCTGTAAAACTAGTTTACTTCTAGGAATATAGATTACTAAATGATCCTTTTCTATAAATCTTACAATTGTCATAAAAATTGCCTTATTTTCTATAGGCCCATAAAATAAACATTCTTTCATTCTTTTTGGATATCCAATTCCCAATGAGTTAGGCCCATGAATTGAGTAGAAAAATTTATCGGGTTTCTAGGAAGGGGGCTGGGGCGGCTTGCCACTAAGGCGCCAGGCTTACATCCCACTAGTTTGGGACCTGGCGCCCTGGGCCAGAAGTGCGCCCCAAACTCGGGTCAGTAGTTTGGGGCCTTGCACCCCGCGCCAGCAGTACGCTAGGGTCGCCTGGTCTTTTTCCTTCCGGGCTTTGTTCTAAACGTATTCCTCTGAGTCGTAACTACGTTCTCTCCTTTTTATTAGTTTCTATAAACTCCATTCACCTTTGAGAATTCATACATGTCCAAATCACATGTCTTAATTTACATTCTGAATGAAAGTAAGTTTAAGAGGAAAGTTCAAGAGGTCTTTTTTAGTCATTTTGAGGATTCTTTTAAAATCAACAATAGTTTTGAACTAGGTTTTAAGAAAATTAAATATGAGAAATGAGAAGAGTTGTATTCATGTTTGATAAATGATATAAGGGAACTAAGTATTCCAAAAAGTAATACGTTTACATTTAAAAGAGAGAAACTTTGATTTCTCAATGAGTTTATGAGTTCATAGATGTTTCAGAGTATTACCTCTTTTAAGAGGATCTTTTTAGTAATTACCTCAAACTGAGAAAGAGAATGTTTTACCATTCATCATGAGTATATATATCTATTGGGAGTAATATTGAGCACCGGTATGAGGATTAGATCAGACAACTCACATTCCTCATAAACCATGTAGCTAACATGGGTAAAGGATCATATTTTTAGACGACTCTATTTCTTTTAAGCATAGCTTAGTGGATCCACTTAGTTGAGGTTTTTTATACCCCGACAAGATATAAGACAGTTCTGGCAGCGTAGGCAAGACGTTGTATCATCACGTAGCTCATAATGATGGTTGTCGGTTAGAGAATCTCCCAAATAAGAGTAAAACATATCTTATTGTATTTTATACACTCTTCAATTTATATCTTGTGTTTTATAATGTTTAAACATTGCATCTCTTATTATCACTTTTGTATTGGATTTGAGTTGAGGTAAGTTTTTCTTCCAGCCTTATCATTTCAGTTGCCTATGCTTTCGGTTTTGTAACACCCCAAAAAAATTCTAAGTTAAGATCCAAACCATTCTTTATTTTTGAATAAGATCAGATCAGGTGATTCTTAAACTACCCATATATGTAAAGGTAAATTCTTTAGTGTGTTAATTATTATAGATATTAATTAAGGTCACTAGAAACTCCTAGCACAAAGTTGAGTTGAAAGTTTCCTTACTGATTAATTTTTGATTTAAGATTATCTTTGGGTCAGCTTTATTCGACCATATCTCTTAGAATATATAGAGTTACGTGACCCATAACCTATCAAATTAAATATATTTGAATCTTCTTTTACGCCATAAATTTCGCAGCAATCCTAGTTTTTAGTAACAAGTTATGACAATTTTAGTAACCTGATACAGTGTAGTGACGAAATAGTCGACGGAAAAATATTAAAAAGGGTCGTTTTTATCTTTTTCCCTCTAAGAAAACCCTAAACGAATTTCTTTAATAATTAAAGACCCAAAACAATCAGATTTTCATCTCTTAATACATCATTCTCTTCTCTTTCAAACCCTAAGGCAAAACCCTAAGGAAAAATCAAAGTAGAAGACTCCATTCAAGATTCTTTTAATCTTTTTCAAGATTCTTCTTCAAGGTAAGTCTTTCACCAAAAAATTCATTCTTTCCAACTCAAATTTCTCCATAAAATTATGAATCACTAATGAAAATAATAATTCTTGGCCATAGAGATTTCAGGAAACTAATTCAAGAATCTCAAGAAAGGTTTTCTTGATTGTTTACCTTCAAGCTAAGGTTTCAAGGCTTCTAATCAAGTTCTTATTCAAGATTCTTCAAGAACCTTGTTCTTCCAGGTATGTAAGGCTATCATAGTTTTGGACTAGTTCGTCCTCACACCCTACATCTACTATCAAATCTGTAAAAGAGAAATCTAGGATTCTACCCTTAGATTTGAGTATTCTTAAGATGAGTTGATTTTGAGTTATCGAGTTCCTGTTTCTTTTTTCTATTCGTCATTATTGAATTGATATATGTCATACATTAAGATTCTTGAGTTGATTCGTTCATGTCTATATTTCACACATGAACCTTATGAATTGAGTATTCTTGAGATGAGTAGTGTCCTTGGGTTCTTGCGTTCTGAGTACTGAGTTTCCATATTGCTAATAAGACCCCCGAGTTGATTCGCTCATGTCCATAATTCCGCATGAACCCTATGAATTGTGTTATAAATTTTGAGAAGCTTTTTAAAGCCAACATTTGAGTTTTTAACTGAGTTTTTGAGAAAGTGAAGATGAGTTTTGAGAAAGAGTTTTTAAAACATGATTAGTATGACAGTCGAGTATGCCATCAATGTTTTAAGCAGTATGGTATCTAGATATACCATCAATGTTTAAACAATATGACTTCCCGAGTCAACAATGATCATATCACAATATGATTTTGATATATTTTTGAGAAAGAGTTTTCAAGTATTAATTGAGTAAGAGTATAAGGGAACTAGGTATTCCCAAAGGTATCAAATTTCTATTGATAAAAGAGAAACTTTGATTTCTAAATGAGTTATGAGTTCAATGATATTTCAAGAGCAGTTACCTCTTTTAAGAGGATAGTTTGAGAAATTATCTCAAACCAGAGGAAGAGTATGTTTTTAAACATTGAGCATAAAGTTATATCACTTATTTTGGGAGTAGTATCGAGCATCAAATTGGGTTAAAGTCTTTTATGATTCGAAAGTCCCATAGAACTACGTAGCCAACATAGGATAGGATAGCATTGACTGTTCATGTGACTCCTCAGTGCCTCTAAGAAGGCCAATTAGATGGATCCATAGTCACAATATCATCCTATACCCTGACAAAGTATAGGATGGCCCTGAAAACATGAGGCGACACGTTGTATCATTGTCAGGCTCATGGTAATGGTTGTCGGTTAGAGAAACTCCCCACAAGTAAAGTATATTATTTTCATGTTGCTTTCATTGTATATTTTATTGTAAAGCATAAATGGTTTTCACTTCTTTATCATGTATTGATTTAAGTTAATATATATCTATATCTATTGAAGTCCTTTCATTCTGTTATTTGTTATTCATGTATATTACATACTCGTACATTCAATGTACTGATGTCATTCAACTTGCATCTTTTAATGATGCCGATACAAGTTCTTAGGAACCTCAACAAGAGTCCGTTGAGACCACTTCATATGCTCGTCAGCTTTTGAGTAAGACGTCCTTGCTTCTGGAGGACTCCATTTTTATGATTTGTTATTAGTAGTTCCCTTGAGGATTCGTGTGTCTTCTCCCGACACTTATCTTTGTATAGTAGAGGCGTCATAGATAGACAGCTTTCGAGAGTATTTTAGTTATATATGTCTTATTTAAACTTATGTTTCATACTCAGTATATCCAATTCAGTTTTGAGATTCAGTAAATTATTTTTAAACACTTCTTTTAATTTGATGCTTATGTATGCTTGAGTTAGTCTTCCGCTTGTAGTCAGCCAGGATGAGGGTTCTCTTGAGGGCCAACAATGGTTCTCGAGTGTCGGCCACGTCCAGCGTGTAGGCTCGGGTCGTGACAAGTTTGCCCCTTACATGATTGTGCATTCAATGTACTGACGTAATTCGACTTGGATATTTTTATGAGGCAGATACAGGTGTTCAGGGTCATCAAGGGTCATCAACAGACGCTTCATTGATGCCATTTGCACTCCAACTAGTTTTGGTGAGCCTCCTTGCTTTCTAGAGGGATTCACAGTTATTTCCTATTTTGTTAAGTTGTCGGGGGTCCTGTCCCGACATCCATCTTAATATTTAGAGGCTTCATAGATAGTTAGAAGTTGAGGAGTCTCTTTATTTTCCCCTTTCTTGTTTAGATGTTTTTGAGACAGTTGATGTTAAATTCAAAAGTATTTCCAGATGTTCATTTGAGTTGAGTTTGACTTAGACTTCAAGTTTATTTATCCAATCGAAGTTTCTATTTTGTTTGAGTAAATCTTCCGCTGAGTAGTGAGCCAGGCCAAGGATTTTCTTGGGGACCAACGATGGTTCTCGAGTGCCGACCACGTCAGGGTGTAGGCTTAGGGCGTTGAATTATTACAATAATTCAAACTACAAACCCATCGAAAAACTAGCTAATCAACATGAATTCATAATCACAACCTCAATCTAAAGTCTAGTAAGGAGTAGCCTATCTCAAAGTTGACCGTGCATGCTGCAAAACCACTATTCCGGAGCTTTTCCCTTTGGAATGATCTCTGATCACTGCCACAATATCAAACAAATATCACAATGTCAACACGGATGTTTTGACATTAAAATCGAAATAATTGAAGACCCTCCCAAAATCAAGTCAAAAATAAAATTATGGGACCCACGCTGGAAATCCAAAAGTTTACTCCGTCAATTGGTCCCATTTAACTAAAAGAATTTGTGCCCATAAAATGGGAACAAATTGAGATCATAAAATTGTGATATCAGATCATGCAACAATCTGATATAAAAATAACCAATAAAGTGGTAATGCAGGTCTCTCAGGACAAGAATTTACCTTCGATATGAGCTTCCCGCACCTTCCCGAAGATGTCGAAACTTTCAATCGAGGTTATCTTGACAAAAAGTGGTCCCACAGGCAAACTCTGTTTTAAGCCAAAATCCATATCATTACTCGGAATGACCCCGAAAACCTTAGAATTCGCACCAAATGTCGCTCTAAATCAAAATTGACATTCTAAAGATACTGGAAACGTAAAAATTGCATTTTGAGATTGTCTACTTGATGTTTTGACTGAAGTCAACAGTTCAAGTTTTATCAGCTCCAAAATGAAAAAAACTTGCAAAAAAACAAAATGGACGACCAGGTGACCGAACTGTCGGTCCCAACAAGTAATAAATTACATGGGGGTGGCTATAGGAAAGCTCTAACACCAAAAATAACACAATAAAGAGAAAATGACCTGGAGGGTCATTGAAATTTATTATTGTTTTTAATACTAAATTGACCTGGGGGTGGCATGAAAGTGCTTCTAGAAACTTTTAAAGGATATTCGTATCAATAAATCCAATTTCAATAAATCTGGTAGGCCATCTCTATGAATATCTCATATTGTCAATAAATCTAATCCTAAAACAAATCATGAATGCAACTTATTAAGTTTTCACATGAACTATTACAAAGATTTATGAAATTCCCACGTGAATTAGGAATACAATTTATTAGTTTCCCAAATATAATTAACTAGGAATCAAATTTATTAATATTCCACATAAATTAGGAATATGATTTATTAATTTTTCAAATATTATGAATTCTAATACAATTTATTAATTTTTCAAAGTAATGAACTAGGAATACAGACTATAAATAGAGGTATACTATCAAATCATGTCTCATTATTAATCGGACTTTTTCTCTACATTGACTCTTTTAAAGCTTCCTTCGATGACTAAGGCCGATGTCGGTACCTCTTCCATCCCAGCGACAATTGTTACCAGCGACGACTTCTACAAGGTTAGTATATCTTCAGACCCACTGTTGCCACCGAGAACCTACATTGATGTTGAGTTGGATATTAGGGCAGAGACCACCACACCAAACAAAGGTGATGTATCTAATGAAGGGAAAGTGTCAGAGGTAACTCCGAGTAAGTTGTAGATTCAGAGAAAGATTATGCCTATGCGTTGGGTGAATCTAGATATCTAAATGGTTGCGACAGAATTGGAGGTTTCAAACAGAACTTTGCACCGCCGACGGCACTTCTTGAAAAGTTGATAGATATAATATTTAACCAGTGTCTAGGGGTAAATTTAGGTCAAAGGATGTGGTGGATTATTTTCCCAAAACCGGTCGCAAGCCCAAGAGGGCAAAATTTGACCTTAACCATGATGCTGGTACACCATCTTAGTGGAAAAAACAAAAGAAGAGTGGCTCGAAAAAGGAAAGAAAGAGAAGTAGTTCTTTTAACTTTGATTCTACGACTCCACCACAGAGCATGCCAAATTCTGGTTGAATTGGGCTCATTTTATTTTTGCATAGAAAGAAAATAGGCAAAAATTTCTCCACCTAAATTATGTTCATGATATAATATTATATATTTTCGGTACATTTGAACCTTTTTTTCAAGTTTCAAGTATCAAAAAGTGAAGTTAAAGCAAAAAATAGATCAAAAAGTAATACAAGTTATTGAATTATCCAAATATAATGAACTTCAACTTCCCAAATGAAATAGGAAATATATATTATGTTAGTGTCAATCACTTGAACTTATTATACATTATTTTTAGCTGCTAAGTTTTTTTCAAGAACTCGAATATATCCAACATTGTTTTTATGTATTAGACCATCTCAAACCCCACTCTATTTTACTCTCCATTCTCTATATTTTAAGCAAAAAATAAATAATTGGGTCTCCAACCACACTCTAAAAAGCACTCTATTCTCTATTTATAAAGAAGTGAATAGCAGTTCTCCATATTTGGAGAACTACTATTCATCCTCTCTATTTCATTTTTTCATTATGTTAATATTACTAGATTCAGTGCACGTACGTTGCACGTGGATGCCTAGTCTTGAGAGTCATATAACCGGTAATAGTTATCAAAATATTAAATATGCAAAAGTAGTATAATTTAAGTCCTATGTTGTTGAAAACTAGTATTCTTATTAGTTCGACAGAGAAATTATTCACGAAGGTTAACCCAATTTGTAAGTATCTATTTAACCACAAATTAAAATTTGGGTTTGTTATTTATGTCGAGTATTTTAATACATGTTACCTTAAAGTAGAACCCAATGATTGTTTCTTGAATTCAAATAATTAATTTCACATGATAGAAGCGTTTTGTTTGTAAGTTGCCTAGTTTTTGTCATATCGTCGCTTATTACCCGAACCAATGAATACAACCAAGCAAAGATTCATTAGTTTCATGTAATGTATTTATTTTTTCTAATTAGCATCTGCGTTAGTTTTTAATAAATAGATTAATGCCATAAGTCACAACTGTTGGGGATTTAGTCGCGGTTGTTGTATTCCTAGATTGTGAGGCATTGGAGGGGACATCGGTTCACTATGGTTTCAGTAGAATTTTGCTGTAGGGCTAGAAGAACTACTCCTTTTAACAAATAACAATCCATATATTTGTTGGCGTAAGGGGAATCACCTTAGTTAATGAGTGACTTGTCCATGGTAAATAGCAGGGAGCAACCCTACTGGGATTTGAACAATATTTTAAGTTACTGGTTACACTGAATAATGTTACACAGCGATGTATCAATGTGAATGGGAGAGTGTGAAGATGGTAATAATGTTAAAGAAACAGAGAAAATTACCTGGAAAGAGATATGATTATCATTCAAATTGATTTTATGTATCTTTGACATTTCTTCGGGATCTTTCGATTGAACGAGATGAATCCCAATTCCATAACTAAATAGCCAGTCATACAAGAAACCCCTTGAAATTCAAAGAATCTCAATACCAAAATATGATGAACTAAAGATTCAGAAATGATCTTCATTAATCTAATCATATCAAATTTTTCTTTATGCCCTTTTTCTTCGTAAATTAATAATAGATAAAAAAAAAAATAAACATCAAATTACCAAGAGCTATTAAAATTGAATGATCCAGGCCTCTATTTAGGCACAAATCCAAGAACATGCTTGTAAAATTCAATAGATTTTTCAACTGATCTGCAAACAAGGGAGATATGATTCAGGGATATAAGTAAAACAGAGAAGCAGTGTCAAACTTACAACTCGTTAACGGGGGCGAGTAATTTCACCAACGCAAACCAATCTATAAGTTTGTTTTGCGGGTGAAGGAACATTGTTAATTTGCATGCATAAAGGGAAAGTGAATAACATAGTGAAGAAGAAAGTTTGATTTACTAAGCGAATGTAACAGTGCATACCTTATAGTTTTCTACAGAATTTAGATGTTTGTTGGGAAACTGTGATCTGTGTCGCATGTTAATGTTAATGAATTTTATTGAATCGAAAGTCCATTCTCGAATTATTCTTACCCAAATAAATTTTATGAATACAAATGGTAACCTTTGATTGTACTTCTACAACTTTGTTTGTTTGGTGACGCTTCAAATTTGAACTGGGCCTTTATTGAATCGAAATGTACTCATAGCTAGTTGTAAATTTGACAAGTGAAATGAAATGTAGTTCCCCATGAACTAAAGGATGTTTAATTATAGTATGAACAATTACGTAATTTTTTTTTGATAGTTGTCTGTATATGTGAGCAGTTTATTCTTTACATTACAGGATATGAGTTGTTCGTGAGGTGAAACAGGGGAGTGAGCAGTGTAAAGATGGGCGTGGGCATGTGCATGTTTAAGCATTAAGCAAGTAGGTGGTAACTTACAGGGCGTTAACGGATGCCCAAGCATACACTAATCTGTAAATATGCTTAGCAAGTTGCCGGAATTTTCTTGTGCAAGTTAACTGTATATACTGTGAAAATGATTGAATTATTGCATGAGAATATTTGATTTGCAAAGGTAGAACGTTTGAATATGTGGGGGCGAAAGAGTGTACCTCTGCATTAAATCTGAGGTTTGAGGTTTGATGGGAAACATCGGTCTAGTTTGTTTATTTTATAGAGTGAAGAGCTAAGGGTTGCATCTATTTGGGAGTTCATGGACGTTGCCATCTGTTCGAATTCATGGAAGACAAGGGATGCCTCTATTTGGGAAGGCATGAACGTTGACGGATGTTCAAAGTTAACGCGGCGTAGGTCGTGACTTTCGGGAAAAGGGTGCTAGTGGCTGGTGAAAAGGCACACATATTTAATACAGGTTTTGTTAAGTCATGGGCATTATAGGAATTTGTCTATGGGTCTTTTAAGTTGAGGGTATATTAGTAATTTGCCTTTCAAGTTTAGGAGTTTATCTTTTTAAGGTAGTATAGATAGATAAAAGATAGATAGATATAGCTTTCTATTATTTAGTAATGAATATATTATTTTTCATATAAGGTTATTAATTAAATTTCTAATATTAGTAATTCTATTTAAATGTAATACAATATTTTAAAAAATATATTATTTAATATATACTACTTTCATTATGAACTAACAATATTTAAAATATTTTCTTTCAATTTTTGTCACTTTAAATGATAATTTGATATTATTATTAATTTTCACTATAAAGAATACACAAAATTTTAATGATAAGATGAAAATTTTAATTTAATAATACAATACATAACATAATAATTTAAATACAAGATAACAAATAGAATACGTAAAATAATAATTATAAAAATAACAACAATAAATTAGTAATCCGGTAGGTCGTTTTCAGATTTAACATTATTCGGAAAAAAAATTAGTGTCTGATCCAAAGAATTGTCGTGCTTGTGATTGCGATTGTGCTTGTTGATTTCTTTCTTCAATTATTCGTAGTTGTTCTTTAAAAATTTAGAATAAAATATAATTTTATAGTAAATAAAGAATTTGAAAAAATAAGTATATTGCATGAAAAGTATATAGGGTGATTATTTTGGGGAAAAAAAGAATGGATTTATATATGAAATAAGAAAATTAAATAGAAATAATAATATAATATTGAAGAGAGAGAAGAAGATTCCTTTTTAAAGAGTAAAATAGAGAATTTGGTTGGAGTTGGTTGTCTGAAAAAATAAAATAAAACACTCTAGATTTGGAGAGTAAAATAGAGTGTAGAGTTAGAGATGCCCTTAGTTCTTTAATTAGTGTTATTGAACATTGAGTATCTTGCCTACTTATTTTATTGATTTTATTGTGCTTTACATGAGTGATTGTGATTCAATTAATAGTCTTTTAAGGACAGATCTAGCAGACAATTAACAAAGCTGATCCTTGCAAAATTGGAGAAATTTGTCATATTATTCTCACTCAACAAGGGAACCCTCTAAGATGATTAGAAGATCTTTCGATCGTCATCAAGAGGCTTACATGGTGGAAAAAAGGAGGATTATATACAGAGAATAATAATGTCTTATAAATATTGCTTTGAAACCATCGAGCCTCTGAATTACTAATACACCGAAATTAAACTTCAGATTGTATTTTTGCATTTTTTACATCCGGTTAGAATTGTTGATATGCCAGCTTTTTGTAAGTTGAACAAAACATATATTTATTATCGGGAATCATGCCTCTTGGCCACTGAATTTGAATTAATCATATAAGGTTCTTGGATGCTTGTAGAAGAACTTCTACATGATGAGTACTACTTTCGCCATTCTCAACTTCTGTTTTACTTATGCAACAATGTATCAATACTTAAGTGCACAAATAAATAAGACAAGGACTGGAGTATAATAGAAAGTAACAAGATGTTAGGAGTGAAATTTGTAAATGGTTTTCTATGAGTTTATTTAGAGAGATAGAAACGTAAATAAATAGGGAGAAGGGGAAGAGGGAATCCAACATATTGGACCCAAGTAGAAACCCAACGACTATCACCTTTGTGATTAAAGTAGAATTTTGAGAGTAGAGATGATGAAATTGAACCAACAAAAAGTAACATATAGTTAATTACTAGAAGAAACATGTAATGTTTATTTGTTAGTGTTTGCACTAGAAAAACAATTTGTTTCTTTGCGTTCATGAATTTGGATCATCAAAGCACTTGATATTTCACTTTGATATTATCATGACCTACAAACTCCATGGGATAAATAAAAAAAAAGAAAGAACATGAAACTTTGGTGGATAAATATAATGGGGGCTTTTGGTGAGCATATATTTAGTGGCTTCGCTATGAAAAAGTTGAAATTTTAAAGTGAAAGTCAAACTAAAACTAAATAGTTATTAGATTAGATGTGTTAGTAATAGTGTTTATTAATGGTTATGTATGACTAAAGAGAAAACCTATTTACTGCTTTCTTCACTAAAAAATATGTGAAATGACAAATATTTAATGTAAGTTTAGGTTGTGGGTTGCCCATGTGGATCGACCCGACCTGATCTGACCCGACCCGATATACTAATTTTCCTTTTTTAAATGGGTGTTAAACGCTTTTCAGTGAATAAGAGTGAGAAACACAAAAACAGAAAAATAGAGGGAGAAACAGAAAAGAAATATCTATCTTCTTCAATGATATTAACAAAAAAAAAGTAACATTTAGTTTGTGGAAACATAGCTTTGATTCCTTGAGACTCAAAGTTGGACTTGGAGCAACCTTTCACAATGTAACGACCTGTTCCCGTCATTATAAAAAAGCCAATGGGGAAAGAATTTGGGCCAGAAAACTTTTGAGTAGTGACTTGGGAATTCCTAGCCTAGTCCAAATTTGGATGAAATCTGAGTCATGTGAGGTCTAGAGAAATCTGGTAATGAATGAGAGATTTAATAATTAATTTGATCACATAAGTGGATAGCCAAGACGCTAAGGAGCCCGTACAGCTTTATGTAATCGAATTCGGGAGAGTAGAACTCCTGAAACTGATCTTAGCGTGAACGGGTAATTTTTGAATGTCAAGAGTTGAAGATGTGTTGTGAAATGGGGGTTTAGAACTCAAATTCCAACATTCTGTCTCCGTACAGGTGGCTGTAGCAGGATGGGCCCCGCTGTAGTGGGATGCATCCCACTGTAGCGGGACAATCGCGACTTAAATAGGGTAAAAACGCCAAAAAATGTTATTTTTTTGCAAAAGTTCATTCCTGAGATCTAAGAAACAACCCAAGGCAAGTTCTTGATAGTTTTCCACCTCTTGTAGCGCTAAAGGTAAGGTTTTCACTCCCCTAATCCATTTTTTGATCCGTAGAACTAAGATTCTTGGGTAATTATTATTGGGGGACGGTTTTGATTTGTGGTTAATGGTGGAAAAAGCCCTAAATTGGGTATTGAGATCTTACGTTTGGCCTAGGGTTGACAATGTTGATTATAATCCGGGTAATTAGGCCTCGTTTATTGATCCTTACGTTAATTATATGTTTTTAGACCACGAACAAGCGGAAAGATTTTGAAAAGAGAAGATTCAAGTGACTTAGGGGGATTCAAGCTTGGTTTCGAGGTAGGTGATGGTTTGATTTCATGTTTGTGTAATATATGTTGGTAATTGCTTCATTATAATGCATGCATGTATGTGAATGAGACGCTATTGATCAAACCTAATGAAATGAGTATGAATGAACAATTGTATACCATGAATCAACACTTGATTGTATGATTATGAGTATGTACATTATGAGCGTGAATGTGATTGTGGTGGTGTTGATTAGATCGGGTGTCACATTCCGACACATATATTGGATCGGGTGTCACGTTCCGACACATATTTTGGATCGGATGTCACCTTCCGACACATATTTTGGATCGGGTGTCACATTCTGACACACTAATTAGGATCGGGTGTCACATTCCGGCACACTAAAAGTTTGGGTGTGGGTTCCATGAGAGGACCATTGTATTGTCATATCTATTTGCTATTGAGAATGTATAATTTTACATTGTTCCTGAAATGATAGCTGGATTATATATATTCTGTATATGCTTTATTACTGTGTTGTGATTGCTTGTATGTATATCGCTTACTGGATTAGCCGCGTGACCCTACCAGTACATTGTGGTTGTGTAATGATATTGCACTTGCTCGGTCTTTGTTGTGTACAGGGCATCTTTAGGCGGCTATTGATAGACCTCAGCTAGGAGATAAGTGATCGAGATCGGATTTCAAGGGTGAGCCAATTCTTTCAGGCTGACATGGAGTCCTTCCTATTGTTTAGTCCATTTTCTTCGGACTTAGACTATTTAGACATTTCTTATTTTAGTTGGGGTCGTACCCCTTTTTCTTAGACTTGTTCATTTAAGTGTTTTGGTACAATGACTTTCAGGTTCTAGGGGTTGTTCTTCCGCATTCATTTGGTTAGTGTTATTTAAACCTTTGGAATTTATGGGAACTCTAAATAATTTATGCATTTAAACCTGCTTCCGTATCTTTAAATGTTTAGATTTTGGGTTAGTTTGCTTAGTTGTGTTGTAGTAATGGTTCTCCCACCAGAGGGTTAGTGTTATGCCAATCATGACGGTCTGGGTCGTGACAAAGTTGGTATCAGAGCCCTAGGTTCGTTGATCTCATTGTACCAAATCGAGTCTAGTAGAGTCTTGCGGAACTATACTGAGACGTCTGTTCTTTTCTTCGAGAGGCTATATGACTTTAGGAAATCTCTTTATTTCTACTCCTTTCGTGCTATTACTTGAATCCAATTTGTATCTAGGTGATACAAATTTGTATCTTTCCTCCTTTACTCTATGGTCCGAACTAGAGCAACAAAAGTGGTAACACCAACACTAGCAAGAGAGGATATGTCCTTGAAAATAAGCATGTCAATGTGGGCATGTACTGACTAGTGACCAACATAATGTTCTTGTTGATTGTCATGAGCTGCTTCATAAGAGGGATAAGGTAGAGTGGTTCGGCGTTGAGGTTCTGATTTACCAGTTCAAGGGAGACGCCAGAATGGGGTGGTGGTCTCATGTTGAGTGTCGACTAGTAAATGCACTACTCATGACCTGGGAAACATTTTGTAGCTTTTTTATAGAGAAATATATGCCCTAAACTTTGAGGGATAGGAGGAGAGATGAGTTCCTGAATATAGAACAACATAATATATTTGTTGCAGCCTATAAGGCCAAATTTTGTGTTTCAGCCAAACACGGTACTCCACTTTACTTCGATCAAAGAGAGCAAATTTTTCACTTTGTGAAGGGATTAAGGCCAGATTTGCAGATTCAAGCTTATAGGTGACAACATTCAAGAAGTTTTGGTAAGGGATGGATAGATAATGAACAACATTACTTTGGAAAATGCATTTAGTATTGTTGTCATAACATGTATGTGTTGTTTAGCGAATGATGAAATTAAGTTATGCCAGTTCAGGTTAGAAGCTATACTACGATTTCATGGATTGATTGTATATCAAAGAGGATCAGGATATGACTGCTCAAATATCAGTGATGCTTACTTGGTTAAGTTATTAAGTGTGTTAAAATTGTGGAGAACCTGTACATATGAGGAGAGATTGTCCCCATCCACACATGTTTGACCCCGTGCCACAGCATACCAGAGCAGTAGTACCAGCGGGCAGTGGTAGTAATTGCAGAGGACGTCCACAAGGTGGGCATGGAGGGAATCAGCGAGGCCGTAGAGATCGGGAAAATGGTAATGCAGGTAAAGGAGCATTGCAACCAGGCAAGGAGGTTGCCCGTTAAGATAACAAGGCTCAGTTTTTTGCCTTTTAAGGTAAGACCGAGGCTGAGGCGTCTGATGCAGTGATCACAAGTACTACTATTGTCTGTGACCGGATGGCTACTATTTTGTTTGATCCGGGTTCTACTTATTCATATGTGTCAGTTCAGTTTGCCTTGGGATTTGATGTTGTTTGTGATGTACTTAATGCCCCCATCCATGTTTCCACCCTAGTTGGAGAGTCTGTCATTGTCACCCATGTGTATCGTATTTGTCCTGTCTTGTTTATGAGTTTTCAAACTTGGACTGATTTGGTTATTCTAGATATGACTGACTTTGTTATAATCTTAGGCATGACTTGGTTGTCCCCCTATTATGCTGTGCTTAATTGTAGTATTAAGTCGGTACCTCTAGAGATCCCGGGTAGGGAAAGGTTAGAGTGGGAAAGGGTGTACAAGCCTAAGCCAGCTAAGGTCATAACTTTCGTGCGGGCTAGGAAACTGGTGGGGCAGAGGTGTTGGGCGTATTTGTCTCATAT
This sequence comes from Solanum etuberosum, assembly GCA_029582245.1. Taxonomy (NCBI): domain Eukaryota; kingdom Viridiplantae; phylum Streptophyta; class Magnoliopsida; order Solanales; family Solanaceae; genus Solanum; species Solanum etuberosum. The sequence goes on from JAJONR010010282.1 coordinate 19,346, forward strand.
TCAGGATGTTGATGTTGAGTCTCCCTCTATTTAGTCTATTCCTGTAGTGTCTGAATTCAAGGAAGTGTTTCCTACCAATTTGTCTGGTATGCCTCCGGATAGAGATATAGATTTCTGCAATGACTTGGAACCTGGCACTCACCCCATCTCCATTCCTCCATATCGTATGACTCTGACAGGATTGAGAGAGCTTAAAGCTCAAATCCAAGAGCTTTTTGATAAAGGTTTCATCTGTCCTAGTGCTTCCCCGTGGGGTGCTCGTGTCTGGTTTGTTAAGAAGAAGGAGGGTAGTATGAGGACTGATGATTTTATCTTAAGCCATAAAGGAGTGGATTGATATCGGCATGACAAGATTATGGATAAAGAAAGTCCCATTGAGTATACTTGGCTGAAGGCAATTGAAGATTTTAGTAAGAAAATGCGTATAAAATTGTGTTAGTCCTTTAAATTTGATGGGTATACCTGAGTTTGAGGTGTCATGTCGATGAAAAGGTTGATTTCGTAGTGATAGCTAGGGCTAACTGAGCATAATGGTAGTAAGAGTTCGTGATGAGATGCAACTATATAATAAGATTGTTGGTTAAGGGAATTTTGTATAATAATTACGACTTGCAAGTATCTAAGGTTGTCATTTTCTAATATTTGGTGAGTAATGTAGTTGTATGGAAAGTGTTAAGAGATGGTGGGACACCATTGAATAGAATTTTAAAGAGCTAGAGTTATAATGAAGAAAAATACAGTGATATGTAGTACAACCTTTAGAGAGAGGCGAGAGCAAGAATATTTTATTTGATTGCAAAGGCTAAAGAGGTATCTTCAGAGGGGTAGATAATTGGGTTCAAAGATGCATGATTTCATTCGTTTCTCTATGGCTATGGTAATAGTGTCACGGGTCCATCAGATTGGTTAAAAACTATTGAAAAAGACTTGAGAAAAGAGTGTACAAATATTAGCTCGAGTGTGATGATAAGTGCTTTGTTTTGTTTTTGAGTTTAGTAATGAGTACAATTGAATTGTTAGCGAAAGATATTGTAAAATCGATGGAGATGTGATCAATGATAAGCGAAGATCCATGAATTCATAAAAATATTCAAGGTATAAGCTAATGTTGATAGTTAAGGGGATTGCGTTATACAGTTGAATTTACAATTCAAAGTTTTCATTGTAAGTCTACATTCGTGGTGATATATTTTGTCAAGGTATGAATTTGTAAGGTGAGAAATGATCAATTGTATCAGGTATTGAACCTTTGAAAGGCCTTACACCTGGTTTGAGTCGTAAAGTTTATTAGTTTTGATTGTTAAAGTACCTAAGAAAGACTTTCATTTAAAAGTGTTGGTTTAGAGTAAGGTAAATTGTCGGAGTGTTCATGATTGTTGTTAGTATTGAGAATGTGGACTTCAGTGGAATGATGTGAAGAGTATGTGGAGTCAACTGAATTGAAATGACTAGTATCGACTCTTCAGAGGAAAATCTTTGGTGTTCATCAATACTTATTCCGTAAATTATTATGTGGCCATCTATTTCATTTTGTGCATGGTTGTGAGTATGATTCACTAGCTATGCTCACATATATTTTCATTTTTTGGGTGGATCTCTAGTGGTGGATCAGGTGTACCGATCCTGCAATGTTCTCTTGGTTGAGTGGAATGATTGAGAAGACTTGGTTATTTCAGATGACATATTTGGTGTTGTCTTGGAGTTGTTAAAGTATTTCAGTTGTTCTACATGTACCACCTTGCTTATGAGAATTTATAGAAGAGCTACCATGCATATTTATGGTTGTCCGATAATCTTAATATTCATCTTGTCGTCGAGGTCATGTATCGATTATGTGTGGTTGAATATGGGGATCACTGTGTCCAATTCTACTGTTCTTAAGGGTAATCTGCAATCACAATTACTAAATCTAGCATTTCGATAGTGTTGGTAAAGGGTGGTATGCTTGGTCATATCCCTCAATGAGTATTTGATGTATAAAGATCCAATTTTTATAACTTAAGCTCATGGGAATTTATTATGTGAGATGGAGATGTTGATAAGAACTATGACTGTTTGGGTACTATGAGCGTGTGTTGGTTGGTTCAGGTTCACTTATAATTGTAGCGGGTATTGATTTAGAATTTTATCATGCTTATGTCAGGAAGGATTCGTCCTGATGATTGTGTCAAGGTCCTTGATAACATGTTGCGGACGTGGGTACGATCCACCATGGTGGTTATTGAGAATCGCTTGTGTTGCTAGTTAAGTCTACATACATTATTAATTATCCCTAGAGTATTGAGATGACTTCATTGATGCATTGTATGGGAGGATGTGTAGGTATTCAATTGGTTGGTTTGGGGACGGAGATTACATCATATAGTGAGACTCAGTTTTGTTAAACCAAGACCTTCAGTATGAGGAAGAACGGGTTGCAATTCTTGATCGCGATGTCTGGAAGCTGAGGACCAAGGAGATAATGTCCATGAAAGTTCAATGGAAGCATCGTCCGATTGAGAAAGCTACTTGGGAAACCGAGAAGGACATGCGAGACAAGTATCCCTAGCTATTCGACGAATCAGATACTACTCTACTCTTACCTTAGCCAAGGTTTTCCTAGTTTATCACTCGGGGACGAGTGATGGGTAAATTGGTATCTATTGTAACGACCTGTTCCCGTCGTTATGGAAAAGCCAATGGAAAAAGAATTTGGGTCAGAAAACTTTTGAGTTGACTTGGTAATTCCTAACCTAGTCCAGATTTGGACGAAATCTGAGTCATGTGAAGTCTAGGAAAATATGGTAATGAATGAGAGATTTAAAAATGAATTTGATCACATGAGTGGATAGCAAAGACGCTAAGGAGCATGTAAAACTTTATGGAATTGAATTTGGGCGAGTAGAACTCCCGAAACTGATCTTAGCCTGAACGGGTAATTTTTGAATGTCAAGAGTTGAAGGTGTGTTATGAAATGGGGGCTTGGAATTCAAATTCCAACATTCTGTCTTCGTGCAGGCCGCTGTGGTGGGTTGGGTCCCGCTGTAGCGGGACAGTCGTGACTTAAATAGAGTAAAAATCCCCAAAACGTAATTTTCTGCAAAAGTTCGTTCTTGAAAGTGAAGAAACGACCCAGGTCAAGTTCTTGACAGTTTTCCACCTCTTCTAGCGCTAAAGGTAAGGTTTTTACTCCCCTAATCTATTTTTCGATCTGTAGAACTTAGATTCTTAAGTAATTATTATTGGGGGAAAGTTTTGACCTGTGGTTAATGGTGGAAAAAATCCTAAATTGGGTATTGGAATCTTGGGTTTGGCCTAGGGTTGATAGTGTTGATTATAATCCAAGTAATTAGACCTCATTTCTTGATTCTTGCATTAATTGTATGTTTTTAGACCATGAACAAATGGAAAGAATCCGGAAAGGGAAGATGCAAGTGACTTAGGGGGATTCAAGCTTGGTTTTGAGGTAGGTGATTGTTTGATTTCATGTTTGTGTAATATATGTTGGTAATTGCTTCATTGTAATGCATGCATGTATGTGAATGAGGCAGTATTGATCAAACCTAATGAAATGAGTATGAATGAACAATTATATGCCATGAATCAAACTTTGATTGTATGACTATGAGTATGTACATTATGAGTGTGAATGTGATTGTGGTTATGTTGATTGGATCGGATGTCACGTTCCGACACATATATTGAATCGGGTGTCACGTTCCGACACATATTTTGGATCGGGTGTCACGTTCTGACACATATTTTTGATCGGGTGTCACGTTCTGACACACTAATTGGGATCGAGTGTCACGTTTCGGCAAACTAATAGTTTGGGTGTGGGTTCCATGAGAGGACCATTGTATTGTCATATCTATTTGCTATTGAGAATGTGGAATTGTACATTGCTCCTGAAATGATAGCTGATTATATATATTCTGGATATGATTGTTTACTGTGTTGTGATTGCTGGTATGTATTTCGCTTACTGGAGTAGCCACGTGATCCTACCAGTACAATGTGGTTGTATATTGATACTGCACTTGCTCGTTCTTTGTTGAGTATAGGGCATCTTCAGGCGGCTATTGATAGACCTCAGCTAGGAGATCAATGATCGAGATCGAATTTCAAGGGTGAGTCTGTTCTTTCAGGCTTCCATGGAGTCCTTCCTATTGTTTAGTCCATTTTCTTCTTACTTAGACTATTTAGAAATTTCTTATGTTAGTTGGGGTTGCACCCGTTTTTCTTAGACTTGTTCATTTCAGAGTTTTGGTACAATGACTTTCAGGTTCTAGGGGTTGTTCTTCCGCATTAGTTTGGTTAGTGTTATTTAAACCTTTGGAGTTTATTGGAACACTATATAATTTCTACATTTAAACCTGCTTCCGTATCTTTAAATTTTTAGATTTTGGGTTAGTTTGCTTAGTTGGGTTGTAGTAATGGTTCTCCCATCGGAGGATTAGTGTGTGTTCCAATCACGACGGTCTGGGTCGTGACACACAAGACTTCATTATCATTCCGCTGTTGTTAACAGGTACACATTCTCATTCATGTTACGATAATCTTACAATGGTATCAGAAGCCAAGGTTAATTGCTTTATATTGAAATAATATAATTGCTCCCTGCTTGAACTCACTTGTTTGTTGTTTGAAAGTTTTAGTATCTAATAATAGATCTAATACTCCATTAATTTTTTTGGGGTATCAAATCTGTTGTTATAAATTGGTTGTTTGAACATGGAGAAGAAGCAGTAAAATTTTTTTGTTCATAATAATCGAACATATATGGTGAAGAAGAAGAAGTAATAGAAATAGCCTAATTTCTACGAGATATAGATTAGAATGACTTTGTTGAATGGAAAGAAGTTAATAGTCATTTAAAATTTAAAAGAAAAAGAAAAAAAGTTGTCCATTACCAACAAGAATTTTTCTTTATTATTTTTTTTTACTTGAAGTACTACTTCATATTGTAGTACAACTCTTTCTTTTTTAAAAAGGAAGAAAAATGTTTGAGCCTCTAAAAAATTGATTATGTTATACTTCTTTTGAGAAAGTAGCTTGTACTCTCTATTTTTTTGTTTGTTGAATGAGTCAACATGGGCTTTAATCATTTTTTAAATAATAATAATAAAATGTTACACCCCGAGCCTACACCCTGGACGTGGCCGACACTCGAGAACCATCGCTGGTCCTCAAGCGAACCCTTGGCCTGGCTCAATACTCAGTAGAAGATTTACTCACCAACATATAAAGTCTCATTAATAAAAATAATTTAACTCCAAACTATCTGAAATGCTCGAATGAACATAATTGTTCAACTCAACGTCTTTAAATGATCAACAAGGGAAAGTGGAAAAAGACTCCTCAACTACAACTTTCTATGAAGCATCTAAAATACTACGATAGATGTCGGGACAAGACCCATGTCATCTTAACATAACTTAAATGTAAATGTGGAATCCACCAGAAAGCAATGAGGCTTACCAAAGCTAGCTGGAACACAAGTGGTATCAACGGAGCGCTTGTTTATGACCCTGAACACCTGTATCTTAATCATGAAATGATGCAAGCCAAATGACATCAGTACATTGAATGTAAGAGAATGTAAAGGGAAAACTGAAACATAAAGATATATACATACCTGAACTGATATACAGGGAAGTCATACTCACCTAAACCCAACTCAACTCAACTCAACAAAATATAAAAGCAATGATAATAAGATGCAGTATATAAAGCATTTTTAAAACAGTAGATGTCACGCCCTGAAGCTACCCCCAGGATGTGGACACGGGACCTAGGATCACGAGTGACCCCAAGATAACCCTGCTGGCATAACATAAGCATACTTAAAGAGAACTGAATCAATAAACAGTGTGCGGAAGCTAATCACAAGATAAATCTGAAATGATGGGGAATACCCATACTACATTTGAATAAATAAATGCGGAGAGTTTAACAACAACTGAAAAGTCAAACTCAAATACTAAAGCTGATTCTAACTATGTCTGAAATAAAGCCTCTAACTGACTAGAAATCCTGGGACATGCCCCAGCTAAATCTAGCAAAAATTGAAAGTAAGACTAAAAGCAAAGGAACCATGTCTGTTGCCCTCGGAGAATGAGAAATCACCACTAAAACTGCTGAGCTGAAGATCGGGAACCAATCTATGCGTGATCTGGAAGCTGAGAACCTAGACCTACATCACGAGAAGATGTAGCGCAGAGTATGCATCGGTACTTGAAGGGTACTGAGCATGCAGGACAGAGTAAAGCTGACAAATAATCGTAACTGAACAAATCAATAAGAGCAATGATATAGTTTGAACTGAATGTAAATACTGAGATATACTGAATACTAAGCTAACTGAATGTCATGACCAAGTACATGATATAACTGATAACCTGGTCAATCCACTAGAATCTGACTGTACTATGGGAGCTACTAATAACCGACATAAAAATACATGAGCTAAATGTGGAGTCCGATGTATACGCCCCATCGAGAGGACCCAATATACCCTGCCAGAGGTATACAGGCATGACTGGCGTGATCACTAAAATGATGCCCACAGAGGGCACTTACAACCTACGGAGTCACGTAGTTCAGGGACTATACGGGTACGCTGAACCCTAGTCCAACTCGGTGTTAAGTCTACTCCCAACTGAATATGTATGTAACACATTATGACTGAATTCTGTAAAACATGGATAGCTCGATGTTCTGATATGCAAACTCTGAGAATGCAATAATTATATCTGATAATATGACATTCGTAAACTGAAACATGTATATAACTGAAATAGCTGGCCTAGCATGTGTAATTCATGAACTAAAGGAACTACATAGCTAGGGTTCT
>JAJONR010010283.1:0-18757 GCA_029582245.1 Solanum etuberosum
AAATCACAAGAGTTGCAGATTTCCTTAACACTATTGGCCAGTTTAAAGGAACACAAGAAGGGGAAGATGAGCTTTGGTGGCAGGGCAGTGACAGAGGAACCTTCAGGGTAGGCAAAGCATACAGATGGTTGAATAGTCACAATCAACAGAATGTCAACTGGCCCTGGAAAACTATATGGAAAGTGAATATACCCTACAAGGTATCATGTTTTATTTGGCTCCTATATAAGGAAGTTGTCCTTACACAAGACAATCTGATGAAAAAGGGGATAATTTTATGTCCGAGATGCGTTTTCTGCAGAGAACAAGCAGAAACTGTTCGACATTTGTTCCTTCACTGCAAGATCACATGTCAGCTTTGGAGGCTATTCATAAACCTTAAAGGTTTCTCCTGGACTATGCCAGGAAAGGTTACAGAGGCCCTTCAAAGTTGGGAAGAAGCTGGGGTTCTGGCAAGAAGCATAAGTAGGTGGAGAATCATACCAGCCAGCATATGGTGGACAATCTGGAAGGAGAGAAATGCTAGGTGTTTTCAGAACATAGAAAATAGTATAGAACAGATCAAATTGAATTGTATCTTGATTTTATGTTTTTGGTGTAATCAGATTCGGTCTAATGATCCTGTATCTATTATTGATGTGTTAGATTCATTATAGACATGGGATCATAGGATCTGGATTTACTTGTAAATATGGCCCTAGAACAGCCCATGTACTGATTTGTTTCTATCAATAGACACAAAGTTACCAGTTTCAAAAAAAAATTAGGTGAGGGTTGTTGCATTCAGATTCAGACTGCAAACTTGAGTTTAGAAGAAACTTGATTGATTGGAAGGTAGAGGAGTTTTGCCATTTACTTCAGCAACTATAATCAGTCAACATTGATCAAATTAAGAGGGATTCTCTGATCTGGATAGCTAGCAAAGATAATAGATACTCACTGAGTAATATGCTACGATCCGTTAATTTGGAAGACAAAAGTTCATTTTAGAGTAGCATGCCTTGGATGGATTGCAACCACGGAAGCTTGTGAACTCGAAATAATTTACAGAAAAGAGGTTATGATTTACGTAAAAGATGCTACTTGTGTGAGGAAGATCAGGAAACAATTGATCACTTGCTTCTTCATTCTAGATATTCAAGAAAGTGTTAGGATTTATTTCTGAACATCTGTGGTGTTTCATAGGTAATGCCTAAGAATGATAAGGTTTAATGCATAACGAGCAATATCAGATGATACCTAAAAAGATAAAACAGATATAGAAAACTATTCCACTTTGCATCTTTTGGACTATTTGGCTGGAGAAAACAGGGCATGCTTTTAGGGGGTGTTAGACTGGATAAAAGTCTCACATTGGTTGGGGAATGGATGGGGTGGTCTGCTCATATGGACTTGGGCAATCCTCCTCTCATGAGCTAGCTTTTGGGATTGAGTTAGACCAGGTTCCATATCTTTACATGGTATCAGAGTCAGGTTTATCCTGTTTGGGCTCATGGTCCACGCTCCAATTGGGCCTGGGCATTGGGGTGGGAGTGTTAGAGTGGGTAAAAATCCCACATTGATTGGGGAATGGACTGGTGGTTTGCTTATATAGACTTGGACAATCCTCCCCTCATGACCTACCTTTTGGGGTTGAGTTAGGCCCAGGTGCCATATCCTTACAGGGGAAAAGGAGCATATCTCTAGAACAATAATAAATGTCTACATAATTTACATAATTGGTGTAAAAGCAGTCTGCTGCTGAATCTGAAACAGTATATGAATGTTCTGGATTTATTAGGAAGAAAAATATAGCAGTTTGTTTATTTGGTTTCTGTCCGAGTGTTATACTCTATTGCACCTTCTTGGTACTTTATCAATAAAATCTTACCTTATCAAAAAATGATTCTTACCTTATGAATGATGTCTTAAATGTTTCATAGGCTAATTATGTCAAATTCCAAATGTTCAATAGACCTAAAAATAGTCAAATGAGGATATTAAATGCTTTTGGGAGAATCTTAGAAGCTGACCAGGTATTCGTATCAAAACGTCAAAACGTTTATCTAGAAGCTAAATGTCGGTTTAGGATAGTAGTTAGAACCATTTTGGCAACTACTCATGCCATCCTACTAGAAAGGAGGCTTTGGTGCTAGCTCATTGAGTGTTGATCCATATGGCATATATGGTGATACCAAGTGTTGGTCATCCGTCATGACATACAATGGCGCATTAATATTGATGCCAGGGGTCTATAGGAATTCCCAATTAAAGAAATACGACGTTCAATGATGTCAAATGTTTCCAAGTACAATTTTCATGTTTTATGCTTCTAATGCCTATTGTCTTCCTTATGTGGATTTTGAAACGCTTTAAAACAATTTGCTAGTGTTGCATGTAACCCGTGTTTCAAAGACCTAAGTTGCTCGGACTGGGGTGTGGGTGTTTGATACGGGTGCAAATCTGAGCTTGGATCCTTCATGATCTCAATTTAAAGATCCAGGGATACGAATCTAGGTGTGGATATGGGTGCGGGAATTCAGCTGAAAATAATTCAAATATCTAAAAATACAGTTATAAGATTTAAATTATGAGATATTATGTAGAAAACTTGAGGAGAAAATATTGATCTAGAGGAGAATCTTGGAAGGCGATAGAAGGAAAAGGAGTGAAATAGAAATTTATATATGCAAGGTATTCCATTTTCTACAATTTCATCTTAGCTTTTGTTTTGATTACAGAAATCATTGAATCTATCTAGAATTTCTCCATTAATTTTGGTCAAAGTACCCAAAATCGGTTGACCAAATCAGGTACAGATCCCACACTCACACATGTCGTGTCGACATGAGTGCGGCAGCGAGAGTGAAGAGTCGAATGAACTTGGTCAGAGACTTCACTCAAACCTTATAGAGTAGAGTCAATGATACTTACCGGTACAACTTCTAGGAAATTGTTCATAAACCCTTCATGGGGAAACTTATAGTATTCCAAATACTACTGCAACTGAAGATAATGACACGAGTTAGAATCTTCTCTTCTCGTTGATCCACTTTTGGTGAGCTCCATGTCTTTTACTGGTGGATGCAGGTTTAGACATTTATTCTGAATGAGCCAGCACTCGTCTTGCGCCATCATCCTCATGTACGTTTTTAAGGGTTCCAGTGATACAGTGAGAGGTGTAGTTATGTACATGCGATTTATATTTCATATCTCGTGTTATGATGATGTTATTAGTTTATTCCACACTCATGTTTTTCGATATGAACCCAACTTATGTTTTTAGTATTGCTGAGGTTATTATAAGCCAACCGTTTTATGATAAAAGCTTCAGATGTTCAAGTGATGATATATGTGAATGAAGGTTAATGAAATGGGCAGACAGGTTTATGTGGTTCGTTTGGGGCGAGTTACAGCTTCACGTAGCAGTCACATTCCTTCCTTTTAGGATGCGACACAAAACACTGGCTTGAGTAGAGTTAAATGCAAGTCCATATGAATTTGAAACTTCCAATTATGATGGCTTTAATTTTGCTAATACTTCTCAGTTAGGCAAAACTTGTTAACATGCAATGTTGACCGTCTCATAAGCAAGTCGATCGCTAGCTTGGAGAAGACAAAGATAAAGAATACCAGACAGGAAAAGTAACATAACTTATCTGACAAGTTTAAAGTTCTTTTGCTAGCAAAGAGCTACCAGTGGAGAGAAGTTAAAGTTACCTATCCATCAGCCTTTGATGATCTGATTTGGCTTCATCTACTGAGGGTATATCTCCATTAATTTTGGGAACATGCTGTAGAAACCAGGGAACAGAGTTAAAAGTAATTCCAGGTGTTCTAAATGATGGCATAAAAACAAAAACAGGAAAGGGGAAAAAGGGTAGTTCAAGAATCATACTACACAAACAGCAGAAAAGAATGAAGATGGATGCCATAATATCACAAACTATTGAAAGGGCCAAACATCAATGCCTAATAGCTGCATGAACCCTTCATTTTTATTTGGCTGCTGTAAATTTATGCGGTAAAATTTAAATAAAGAAAAGTGGAGAAAAAGACCACTATAGCTCATAATCAGGTGACCAGATAGAGAAAAATCTTTTAAGCATTTCTCAAGCACACAGGTAACTAAAAGGATTCTAAGCATAAGGAGTTAAAGTGATAAGATTTCTAGTATTCCATTTGAAAAGATTAGTTACCCAAAGGTAAGTCAAGATTGGCCCAATCACATCTGACCTGTTAATATTTCTAATCTAGTCTACCATTTCTCTTTTGCATAAAGTAACACAGCTTCATATAGGCAAAGTACATAGATGGCCCCTTTAAGTTGTGCACACTGCACAACGACCAAATAGACACTTAAACTTCATCTAAGTTCAGTAGACACCTCTACTTGGCACAGGTGTGTCTCGTGAAGACACGAGTTCACTAGACCTCACACATGTATTAGAATTACGGTTGGCATGTCATACAGACAAATTAACACATGTATCCTTCATGAGGTGTTCTTGAGACGCATCTGTGCCATGTAGAGGTGTCTATTTAGTCTTTTGTAGGGTTGAAGTGTTAATCTGGTTGTTGTGGACAACTTAAAGGGGCATCTAGGTTTTTCGTGTTTTGAATAAAAGAAATTGGAAAATGAAAATACGGAGAAAAAAAAACCTTCCTCTACTGCGTCAAGAAACAAGAGCCCAATTCTCATAGATCTCAAGAGGCAAGAATGGAACAAAGAAGCGAAAAGAGTCAATTTTATCCTACGGAAATCATAAAAGCCAATGTCATGTCCTTCCTTCCAAAATAAAATGTCAAATACAACATTGAAAGGCATATTTTATTTTTATTTTGAAATAGGTAACTTTGTATTATATCACAAAACAGTACAACCTACTGAAACCATATATACAGATGTCTCCTTTTCCACTGTTTAGGAAGGCATATTTTTCTTCTTTAGACAACAAGGAATACTTTCAACTAAGAAGCAATTTCTTCAGTCAAAATAAGATATGATGGCAATCTCCCTTTCCCTCTCTTGGCTTCTTAAATTTCCACCCCTTAGCTTCAAATTAAGTGAACAAGGAACTGCCATTAATGCTTATCTGATATTTTATTTCCTAGCTGTGGATGTGAAATCATGAGCATTACGCTACTCTTAAGGTGAGTTGACGTTTAACTGTCTCTCTCCCTATATGCCTGTACACTAAATTGTTTCTGCCTTCTTCATTGCCAACAATATACCCTAATAAAAAGGTTATAAAGCCAAAACCTCACCTTCCACTTATCCACCAACAGACGCTACTCAAAGTCTCCCCATATGCCTGTTCACTAAATTGTTTCTGCCTTCTTTTTTGCAACAAACATACGCTACTAAATAAGTAAGAAAGCCGAAACACTCCCAACCTCTTTTCTACCAACAGATACTACTGAAAAGCAAGAAGGAAGGACCCTACTTTACTTTGGCAGAGGCTATCAAAAGATAGTGGCTCACTATGAGTAGTCGTGATTGCAACACCAGAAGCACACCACACTCAACACAAACGGGAAAAGCAAGCAGTAACCTCAATTTCTAAACATGAGTAACATGCCCCTTTTGATTTATGTCGAACATCACTGGCATCAGAAAATAATTCAAGCAATGTAATAATTCAGACTACAATTACAAAGAAGTCTCTCCATAATCAGTAGAGTAACAAGTAAAACTTACAGGGATGGCATCCAACTGAATCAAACGTTTCCCAACTTCACCATCAAGAAGAGATTCATCCTCTATTTCTGGTGACTCCCAATTGGATGATGTAACTGTAAGAGGGCAAAATCCAGTACTATCTGTGTCTTCCTGAATGCCATCAACTGCTGCACATTCCAAAACAATATCAACATAAGTATGCAAACCAGAAACACAAAACTTCTGCCTATTCCTTACCGAAATTGGAAAACCTCGTTGAGGGTGCAGCCCAATCCTGAGCAAGAACTGATGCTTTTCGATGTTCTTCTTCATCAATGTGTGAAGATCCTATGGATTCGTCCAGTGAAACCCGTGATAGTTCCTCCTGAAGAGCATGGGCAATTACCTCATCATTCTCCACGTTAATATGCATAGGCTCAGCATAACCTTCTCTTGCATATCCAAGCTGAGAAAAATCTGTGTCATATTGAGTAACAGTTCCGAGAGAACCACCATTGTTTATACCGCAAACATCAATAAGGTGAAGATTCCACCTCACTACGTCAGGATCTAGCTCATAAAGAGTCATAAATTCCTGCAAATCAACAAACAATTGAGTCAACAAATCTCTTCCCAAAAGATTTCATTATCAACTACATAACTGAACAAACGAACCTTTGAATTTGAATTGGAGAAAGATAAAAAAAAGAAAAAAAAATTCAAACTAGCGAGAGAAAACGAAAACAATCGAAGCGTGAAATCAGAAAGATTGAATCAGAAACATTCTTTGAATGGAAAAGGGAAGGGAAGGGAAAAAGGGCCGAATTTCCGCACCACCTAATCTTCTGTCTTTCCTTTGAAACTGATTTTTTGGCAGGAAAAAAAAAAAAACCAAGTTGCGCCGCCAACCGACACGTGGATAAAAAAAATGGTGCGGATGCTTTTTTAGTTTTGTATCGTCGTGTTTCAAGTTTCAGTTTTCAAAATTAAACGACGACTGAAAAGTCAATCACAAAATTAGTTTATTGGTATTGAATTATAGGATATTTGATTGGTGAATGAATTAATGACTTATTAATATGGCGTGAATTTACTCAAACTTTTTATTAAATAAAAGAGATACCTAAATTATTGAGAGTGTGAGTTTCATATCTAAATTATCACACTCTCAATAGTTTAGGTTTGAAATTCACACTCTCAATAATTTAGGTATGAAACTCAAAAAAAAAATGAATAGTTTAAGTGTGTTTTTGACATTTATCTCTTAATTAAGTATTAACTTGTTAAGAATTGTCATATTTTCTCTACCTAAGATATATAAACTAATAAAGAATATATAATATATTAATTATAAACCTTAAAGGCTAAAACCTCATTTAATATTATGCCATAATTTTCTAGAAAGCTTATTTAATTTTCTATTATATTTATTATTAAATTACTATTTTTTTCAATCAACTGAATCCATACAAATAGAACCCACGAGGGATTGATGCAAATCTAATCAATTATGAGAAATTGAATTGGAGAATTGAAGAAACTTTAGGGACTCACTAGGTGAATGGAACCCATTGATGAACTCCCTACATACCTTGATTGAATCCCTAAGCAATGATGAAGAAAGAAGACTTGATCTTGAAGAACCCTAGCTTCTTCTTCCTTGATCTAGACAGAGGATTTTTAGAGAAAACTGTGGAGAGGGTTTTGAAAATTTGAGGGAATGAAAGAGTTAGGGAAATTTTTAAGGGTGAAGGGTAGTTATAGGGCTTAGAATTATGGTCAAAACTACATAGTATAGGTATTAGATGCATAGTAAAAATACTAAAATAGCTTTGACATAAAAACTGAATGAACCCCTTAACGGAAGCCTTCACGGACCGTTCATCCTTCCACCGATCGTTCAGACATCCGTGAAGGGTCAGAATTTCCTGAGTACCTGGGGTTTTGTTCACAAGTGGGTCAATGGGTTGTGGACCACTTCACGGTCTGTGAACTCACTCGTTAAACTAGCCCTAAAAATTCCAACACTGGGATTAACTCCACGACTCGGTCTACGGGTCGTGCAGCCCTCGATGAACTATACATCAGTCTGTGACCACTGCACCAAGAACTTTTCAGCAACATCCTTTCCCAACCAAACTTAACAAATTCTAAGGTGTTACAATATCTCTCTCCAAAAATATTTATCCTCGAATGGGACTCAAGCTAGCATGAATAGATGCAACGACCTGTTAGAATATTTTGAGTACTAGAATTATTTTGACTCTTTCCGTAAATTTTAGATGAGAATCTTGAACTATTCATTTAACTACGGTTATTTAGTTGGCGGGTATTTATCAAATAATTAATTTTTATTAGTTGGTGCTTAATGGGTCAAGTCCATAATTTATTTAATACCCTTACCATATGACCCATGTGTAGAAAAAAATATTGGGATTTAATATATATTTATTTGTTAGTTCACATTTATTGCCCTAAATAATTAAAAACAAATTGAGAAGAGGACTTATCTATAGACGACGAGAGCAGCCGCAAGTATTGATCAGGTAAGACTACTCTGAAGTTTAATGTTGGGTTTGGTATGCTAATTTGTAAGAGAGAGGACAACCTAGTAGTACTATATAGTGATGTATACTAGAAAGTATGTAATTCTCATGTAAATTTGTGGAGGAAAGGGTGATTCCTATTGATTACTTTTGATAAGATTTAGTCCCTCCCTATTTATTAATGATTGAAAGATGAAAGTGGTGGGTTGAAAATAAATTGAAGTTGGAAAGATGCACCTTGTTAGTTATGGTGCAATTTTTAAGACTTTAGCATAGTTGTCGACACTGGTTCGTAGCCAGTTGGCTTCTATTTTTAATTAGTATAATTTTTTTATTATATTATAAATTAAGTTTGATATATTGAGATATATAATTAAATATTAGGTGTATTATATTATATGAATACCATTAAAGTAATGAAAATTGGAGGAATTGAGACTTAATCCTAGGTTTGAAAATTAGGAACATATGAGACTTGATATATTAGTTGGTATCAAATTTTAGGAGTTTGATTATAGATTTGGGTAGGTTTTTGAGTCTAGTGTCACAAACTTAGACTTATACTATAGCTCCGTGCGGCACTTGACAACTTATTCACGAATCTTTCACGATCTTGTAAGCTCAAGTAAGCCCTTTGAAACTTAGATCGCTAGAGAACAAAGAAAGACAAAGAGCTTTTAAGAAGGCTTTTGTATTGCTTGTGGAAGATTGCTTACAACTTGCTTGGATGAGTTGCAAACGAGAGCCCCTCTATTTATACTACTTCCTAGGGGCAAAAGTGTAAATAAAAATTACTACACAAGTCCCTACATATTTACAATTTAGTCCCTATTCTAGAATTCTCTACAAGTCTCGAGAATTCTAAACCCTTGCAATAAAATATATAGGGAGTTCCAGAGTGTTCCGCAAACCTCTACACAACTCTAGTTTCTCCCCCTCCCCCCCTTATACTTGTGCTTTATTTGAATGGCAAAGTGGCGGGTCATGACACTCTCCCCTACCTATTGATGCGACGACCGCGGCGCATTGCCTTTGGTCTTTGAATTGCCACAAGTCCTCATACCGCTCCCATGTGGCTTCCTCCGGAGATTGTCTCTTCCAATGGATGAGGAACATGGCACTGGCTTGTTGACCTCGCTTTCTCCTGGCTTGATAGTCGATAATAGACTCGATTTTTCAATTGTGTGAGGCAGTGACAATTATCGGGACCTGATTTTCCTGGTTCCGAATGGGATCATCCTTGTCTTCATAGTATGGTTTGAGGACACTAGCATGGAAGACCAGATGAATCTTGAAATGTGGAGGTAATTCCACCTGGTAAGAGATATTTCCCACCTTGGCAACGATCTTACACAGGCCTTCGTACTTGCGCACTAAGTTTTGATGTACGCCCCTTAGTGCCTTGAACTGTCTTGGTTTGAACGTCACCAAGACCATGTCTCCAACTTTATAGTCTATGGGACGACGGTTGCGGTCGGCGAACTTCTTCATCTTCTTGGCTGCCTTTTCCAAGTATGAATTAGCAGTTTCAAGCTGCTCTTCTCATCCCTTAGTGAGATGGTAAGCTCCTAAACTCTTTCCTTGAAAAGCGGTCGGTAGCTAATGTAGAGTTTGGGGTGTCCATATCTAGGATCCTTGCCCAATCCTTCGGATGCACACTGACGTAGTTCCTTAAGTAGCACTCCAATAAGGCATTGATGCGTTCTGTTTGGCCGTCTATTTATGGGTGGAAACTAGTGGAGAAGTGCAGCTCCGTGCCAAGTATCTCGAATAACTCTCTCCAAAAGTTTCCAGTGAAGCGGGGGTCTCGATCACTGATTATATGCCTTGGCAAGCCCCAGTACATCACTACGTTCTTGAAAAATAACCTGGCAGCCTCCTTTATGGTGCAACCGGCTGTGCCGGGCATGAAGGTAACATAATTCTGTAACACCTCAGATTTGAGAAAGGGAAAATAACATTTTTCAGAGTTTCCTGGTGCCATCCGATGGAGGCCAACCACGGCCCATGGATAGGATCACGGACCGTAGGTGTGGTCCGTGGATGGTCACCCAGTTAACCATTAGAAGATCAGGAAACCCTGAACCATGGCCTGGACCAACGGACCGTTGTTGGGTCCACGGTCCATGGTCAAGAGTCCGTAGGTCAGGCCCCAAAATTTCCAAATTTCAGAATCTAGTGACGATTGTGCAGGACGGACCGTTGGTCTGTCCACGGTCCATCAGTCAGGGGTCCGTCGATGGTGGGTCGGTGGTTATTTTTGGGGTAGTTGGGTCTTTTCCCTAATTATTTTAGCCCTATACTACGTCGTTTTGCCTATGTCTAAGACCCTTATATAAGTGATTTCAACCCCAAAATTAGTTCATTCAAGTCATTTTTCTAAAAACCCAAAAGAAGACCAAAGTTCTTCCTCTCCAAGATATTTCTCTCTCTAGATGTTTGAAGAAGAAGATTCAAGCTAGGGTTGAAGGTCAAGTCTCCATTCTCCAATTATTCTTGGGCGTTGATAGCAAGGTATGATAGCTTTTCATCCATGGAATCATTGCATCCATGGAGCCACTAAGTTCTCCCAATTGAAAAGTAGAAATTCTCCAATTTGAGTTAGGGTTTTCTTCTAAGTTGTGGGTTCTTATGAATGTCGATTAAATTGATTGAATTATGATTGTTTATGCATGAATTGAGAGGATTCTATGAATTTATGATGAAATTCCATGTACCCATGCCTAACCTATGTTTCTAGGAAGAAATTGGTAAAACTGGGTTTTAGTCCATGAAAGGAGAATTTATGGATTTAGGTGTATTCTTATAGGATTGATAAGACAATATGAATTTCTTTGAGATTGAAGCATATGTGATGATTTATGATAAGAATTGCTTTGAGAGTAAAGCTTATGTATTAATTGTTGATTGGTGATGTGATTGTTGTGGAAGGGATTTTCCCACATGATTTCTTATATATGAATGTGAAAGGCTTTCTCATATTGAATGATTCTAGGTTGAAAGGATTTCTCACCTAAAGTGAATCCAAGTTAAAACGACTATGAAATTGATGAGGCTAGAGGCGATTACTCATGACCTCTAAATTAGAAGGATATGAGGCGATTACCCATATTCCTTAGAATAGAATAAGAGGCGATTACCCTTATTCCTTGAAGTTGAACAAGAGGTTACTACCCACATTCCTATAAATGTAAGTTGTACAAGAGGAAACTACCCATGATCCTAAATGAGAATTGGACAAAGGGGTGATTACCCATGATCCCAAAGTAAGAAAGACAAGAGGCGAGTACCCATGATCCTTTATAGTTAGGCAAGAGGCGATTCCCCATGTCTTTAAAAGTAAGCTATAATATGTAAAATGTTATGATGAATGATGAACTTGGATTGTTTCTTGAGTTTGCCTTCCATGATGAGTAAGACTAGAGGTGGTTACCCAAGTCTTGACTAAGGATCAATTGAGGTTACTTCAAGAAGTGCTCCTCACATGTTATGATGATCTATTATGTGCATTGATTATGCTTTATGACTTATGTTGTCTAACTCGTTTATGTTATGTTATGTTTATGCTAGCTATCATATTTAGTATATTCTTGTACTAACGCATACTCTTGCCTACATTTCTTATCCAAATGTAGGGTCCGGCGTTCCCGATTCTCATCCCCGTGGCTAGGATCCATAATAGAGGCTAAGTTGAAGATTGGTGAGTCCTCTTAGCATCCGAGGATTTTGCCACTACTTTTCTTATGTTCTTTTCATTTTAGTTTTGAAAATTGATGTACAGGCTGTGTCCCGAGATTCTATTGTATTAGATGGCTTTTGAGACAAGTGTATTAGACTTCCACTTTGAAATTTAAAGACTTTGATTGTGTTGAAAATGTTTTAAATCTCATCGATCTATTATCTTGACTATGAAAGCTAAGTGGCTTGTATGAGGCCTCTCAGGGTCCTGTACACCATGTTACATCTAGGGGGTATCCCTGGGTCATGACAAACTTAGTAATCAGAGCACAAGGTTTAGAATGCTTCTAGGATGTCTCAAAACCACGTCAAGTAGAGTCTTGTTCATAAGTGTGAAGCGCGCCACATTTATGAATGAGAGGCTACAAGATGTTTAGGAAACTTCACTTCTTTCTTCACTCTAAGTCGTGCGATATAGTTTGACTCTATAATGTCTCTCTCCTAATCCTTACCCGATGGTCTACAGGAAATGACTACTCGAAGAGATTTTGCTAGAAAGAATGAGGGAGAAAATATTGGTCAAGAAGCTCCTCCTCAAGCTCCTTAAGCTCCGGTTGACCCTTTGGCCGAGCAAGTGGCTAATGCGGAGTTTAGGACTACTTTTCAAGTATTGGCTCAAGCCGTGACGACCCAAGCCAATAGGGAGGTTGTGGTACCCGTGAACCCAAATGTGGGTACGGCGGCATCTAGAGTGAGGGACTTCACTAGGATGAATCCTCCATAATTCTATGGTTCTAAGGTTGAGGAAGATTCTCAAGAGTTCATTGATGAGGTTTACAAGGTATTGGCTATTATGGGAGTGACGCCAGTGGAAAAGGCGGAATTGTCCGCTTATCAACTTAAGGGTGCTGCTCAAATTTGGTTCAACCAATGGAAGGAAGCAAGACCGGAAGATGCGGGTCTCCTAGATTGGGAAAAGTTCAAGTTGGCTTTCCTTGATAGGTTCTTTCCTCTTGAGATGAGGGAGGCAAAAGTTTATTTCGAGAGTGCCCAAATTGGTGGTGAAAGAATGTCGTACCGCTATGCTAGTCCATGACATGGACATATCTCGCCTCATGGTTCATACCCAACAAATTGAGGATGAAAAACTAAAGGAGAAGTCTAGGGAACTAAAGAGGGTAAGAACTGATGATGGTAACTCTTCATACTCTAGGTTCGGTGGACGTGGTCGTTCAAGGTTTCGACAAAGGTTCCTCAAATGCTCCTCCAAGATCCAACAATGAGAGGGTGTCTAACCCTAAGCCTCAAGGAGGAAATAGTAGTGGGTCTCTATTGCCTACTTGTACTAAGTATGGAAGAAAGCATGAGGGCAAATGTCTAGCGGGTTCCAATACTTGTTTTGGTTGTGGTAAGATGGACCACAAGATAAGAGATTGTCCTTCAGTTGCTAAGAATGAAGGAGATAATCGTCGTAGGGATCAACCCTAACCTTCATCCGGTCCAAGTGGTTCGGGTCCAAATGCTCCTAAGCAAAATATGTTTTATGCACTTCAGACTCGTGGTGAGCAAGAGGGTTCTCCCGATGTGGTTACCGGTATGTTGAAAGTCTTCCAACTTGATGTTTATGCTTTACTTAATCCAGGTGCTACCTTGTCTTTTGTGACGCCATATGTGGCTATGAGATTTGATGTTCTTCCGGATGTGTTATTAGATCCATTTTTTTTGTCTCTACTCCTGTTGGTGATTCTGTTGTGGCTAAGAGGGTCTATAGAAGATGTCCCGTCTCCTTGTCCCATAGAGTTACTCTTGTTGATTTGGTAGAGCTTGATATACTAGATTTTGATGTTATCCTTGATAAGGATTGGCTGCACTCATGTTATGCTTCTATTGATTGTAGAACCCGTGTAGTCAAGTTTCAGTTTCTGAATGAGCCTATCCTAGAATGGAAGGGGGGAAATTCTATGCCTGAGGGTCAGTTTGTTTCTTTTCTGAAAGATAGAAAGATGATTTCTAAGGGTTGCATTTACCATCTAGTTAGGGCGAGGGATGTAGATTCTGAAACCCCTACTCTTGAGTCGGTTCCCGTTGTGAATGATTTTTCGAAAGTGTTCCCAGATGATTTACCTGGTATTCCTCCCGAAAGGGAAATAGTCTTCGGTATTGACCTTCTCCCAGATACGCAACCTATTTCTATTCCTCCTTATAGAATGGCTCCGGCAGAACTTAAGGAATTGAAAGACTTGTTGGATAAGGGTTTCATCCGACCAAGTATATCTCCATGGGGTGCTCCAGTTTTGTTTGTTAGAAAGAAAGGTGGTTCTCTCCGAATGTGTATAGACTACCGGCAATTGAATAAGGTTACAGTTAAGAATAAGTATTCTCTTCCAAGGATAGATGATTTGTTTTACCAACTTCAAGGGGTAAGTTACTTCTCCAAGATTGACCTCCGGTCGGGTTATCACCAATTGAGGGTGAAGGAAGATGATATTCCAAAATTTTCTTTTAGAACCCGATACGGACACTTTGAGTTTTTGGTGATGTCGTTTGGTTTGACCAATGCTCCAGCCACTTTTATGGATTTGATGAATAGGGTGTTTAGACAATACCTTGGTATGTTGGTGATTGTGTTCATTGATGATATATTAATTTATTCGAGAAGTGAGGATGATCACATCAATCATTTGAGGGTTGTGTTGCAAATCCTTAAGGAACAACAACTCTTTTCAAAGTTTAGCAAATGTGAGTTTTGGCTAAGATCCGTGGCTTTTCTAGGTCGCATTGTTTCAAGTAAGGGTATTGAGGTAGATCCTAATAAGACGGATGCGGTCAAAAGTTGGCCTAGACCTCTATCCCCTTCGTATATTAGAAGCTTCTTGGGATTGGCTGGTTAATACAGAAGGTTTGTTGAGGGGTTTTTTTCCATTGCCTCTCCATTGACAGCATTGACTCAAAAGAAAGCTAAGTTTACATGGTTCGAAGCATTGTATGGTAGGAGGTGTAGATCTCCTATAGGCTGGTTTGAGGTGGGTGAAGTTTCTCTAATAGGTCCCGAATTAATTCATGAGGCTATAGAGAAAGTTCGACTTATTAGAGAAAGGTTGAGAACAATCCAAAGTCTACAGAAGTCATACGCCGATGTTAGAAGGAGAGATATTGAGTTTGATGTACATGATTGGATTTACTTGAAAATCTCACCCATGAAGGGTGTAATGAGGTTTGGTAAGAAAGGGAAGCTTAGTCCCCGTTTTGTAGGCCCATATCAGATTTTGAGGCGTGTTGGTAAGGTTGCTTATGAACTTGAATTGCCTAATGAGTTGGCGTCGGTGCATCCGGTTTTTCATGTCTCTATGTTAAAGAAGTGTGTTGGAGATCCGACATCTATAGTTCCCTTAGAAGGTTTGGGAGTTAAGGAGATTTTTTCTTATGAAAAAGTTCGGGTTGAGATTTTAGACCGGCAAGTCAAGAAGTTGAGAAACAAAGAAATTACTTCCGTGAAAGTGTTGTGGAGGAATCATTTAGTTGAGGGTGCTACTTGGGAGGCCGAGGTCGATATGATGTCCCGATATCCTCATGTTTTTCCTTCTACTCCTATTCTAGCTTGAGATATTGTGTTCCTCATGGTTTACTCTTTTTGGTATCATATGTCTTAGATATTCCCATGACCCCTCATTTTATGCATGTTCATGAAAAACTTGAATTTTGAAAGAAAATAAGTTTATATGATTGATTTTCCTCATGTTGTTGTGCATTGAGTATGAGTTGCATATAGACTTCATGAGATGAATTGTTGAGCATGCTTTAGCTTGGAGTTGATGTTTCCTCCTCGGATATATGCATTTGAGTATGAATTCCTTATAGACTATATGATATGATGTTTTGAACATGTTTTAGCTTGGAGTTGATGTTTCCTCCTTGGATATGTGCATTTATGTGATTGCATGCATATTGGGCTGTTAGGTTAAGTTCCTACCTTTCTTATGATGTCTTGAATCTCATTCGAGGACGAATGTTCCCAAGGGGGAGATAATGTAACATCTCGAATTCGAGAAAGGTCAAAATAGTATTTTTTTAGAGTTTCCTGGTGCCATCCAATGGAGGCCAACCATGGCCCATGGACAGGACCACAGACCGTAGGTGTGGTCCGTGGATGATCACCCAGTGAACCATTAGAAGATCAGGAAACCCTGAACCACGGCCTGGACCAACGGACCGTCGTTGGGTCCACGGTCCATGGTCAAGGATCCGTAGGTCAGGCCCAAAAATTTCAAAGTTTCAGAATCTAGTGACGATTATACAGGACGGACCGTTGGTGTGTCCACGGTCCGTCAGTCAGGGGTCCGTCGATGGTGGGTCGGCGGTTATTTTAGGGGTAGTTGGGTCTTTTCCCTAATTATTTTATCCCTATACTACGTCTTTTTGCCTATGTCTAAGACCCCTATATAAGTGATTTCAACCCCAAAATTAGTTCATTCAAGTCATTTTTCTAAAAACCCAAAAGAAGACCAAAGTTCTTCCTCTCCAAGATATTTCTCTCTCTAGAAGTTTGAAGAAGAAGATTCAAGCTAGGGTTGAAGGTCAAGTCTCCATTCTCCAATTATTCTTGGGCTTTGATAGCAAGGTATGATAGCTTTTCATCCATGGAATCCTTGCATCCATGGAGCCCCTAAGTTCTCCCAATTGAAAAGTAGAAATTCCCCAATTTGAATTAGGGTTTTCTTTAAGTTGTGGGTTCTTATGAATGTCGATTCAATTGATTGAATTATGATTGTTTATGCATGAATTGAGAGGATTCTATGCTTTTATGATGAAATTTCATGTACCCATGCCTAACCTATGTTTCTAGGAAGAAATTGGTAAAAATGGGTTTTAGTCCATGAAAGGAGAATTTATGGATTTAGGTGTATTCTTATAGAATTGATAAGATACAATATGAATTTCTTTGAGATTGAAGCTGATGATTTATGATAATAATTGCTTTGAGATTACAGTTTATGTATTAATTGTTGATTATTGATGTGATTGTTGTGGAAGGGATTTTCCCACATGATTTCTTATGTATGAATGTGAAAGGCTTTCTCACATTGAATGGTTCTAGGTTGAAAGGAATTTTCACCTAAAATGAATCCAAGTTAAAACGACTATGAAATTGATGAGGCTAGAGGCGATTACCCATGACCACTAAATTAGAAGGATATGAGACGATTATCTATATTCCTTAGAATAGAATAAGAGGCAATTACCCTTATTCCTTGAAGTTAAACAAGAGGCGACTACCCACATATCTATAAATGTAAGTTGGACAAGAGGCGACTACCCATGATCCTAAATGAGAATTGGACAAAGGGGCGATTACCCATGATCCCAAAGTAAGAAGGACAAGAGACGAGTACCCATGATCCTTTATAGTTAGGCAAGAGGAGATTCCCCATGTCTTTAAAAGTAAGCTATAATATGTAAAATGTTATGATGAATGATGAGCTTGGATTGTTTCTTGAGTTCGCCCTCCATGATGAGTAAGACTAGAGGCGGTTCCCAAGTCTTGACTAAGGATCAATTGAGGTTACTTCAAGAAGTGCTCCTCACATGTTATGATGATTTATTATGTGCATTGATTATGCTTTATGACAGTTTTATGAAAAAAAAAAAAAAAAAATAAAGGACTAATGTTTCGAAAAAAAATCAACTTAACTTAGTTTTGAAGAAAAAAATCGATTTCTCAAAAGAGAGTCGCAACTTAATTTTTGAAAAAAATTAAGAAAACTTAAAATTTTTCAAGAGATTTAAACAGATTAAAATCAATTGAAATTCAAAGGGGGGTTCAGGGTTCAATTTACATTTCGAGAAGGTATTAAGCATTCGAAATGTCCGCTAACTTGCGGTTGACCAACGATTTGACCAAGAACATTTGACTAATTTTAAAAAATTAATTAAGTAATGAAAACTCACTTTTTTATTGCTTAGAAGTAAATAGACCCTAAAGATATTTTTTAAGAAAAATAGCTCATATATTGGTAAGGCAACTAATAAAATAAACAACAAATAAAATATAAGTACTTCAATTTTTTTTTTAAAAAAGAAATGACTTTCTTTTGGGAATTTGATTAAATAAAATAAAATCAAGTAAAAGTTAGTTAATACAAACAAGAAATAAATAAAATTAAAAGGAAAAGATATTAAACTTGGGCCATTTTGTCCAAATTCAAATTGTTGGGCTGACAGGCCCAACTTCCTTCAACCTGTCCTATTCTAAATCAATGGGTTTCAACCCACTTTTTGGCCTGAAATTCGATTGGGCCTGATTTCTGATTTTTGGGGTTTGACCCACTTGTACCTGTCCTAAACTAACAATAAGGCTGCCAAAATTATTGGGCCTTTGGCCCAATTTTCCTGTCCTAAAACTATCCAAAATCTACATAAATACATGGGTCTTCGGCCCAATTTCATCAAAGAGCACAAGCTGCTGGAATTTGGGGGTCTTTGGCCTCATTTTCGTGACCGTATACAGTGTATACAATTGCTGTATCACACTGTATACCATTGTATATATCAGCTTCGAGACCTGCAAATTTAATTTTCCGGCTATGTTCTTCAATTCCATTGACCCGGCAGACTCGATAAGAGGCAAAATTGAGCCTTTATGGTCCTCTCGAAATGCGAAGGGAAGAAGGATTGAGTCCAAGATGAACTCGAGTTGGTGTCACATGTATTAAAAGAAGAAAGGAAAAGAGTTAATATGATTCAATGAAAAATAAATAGCAAAGAGAGTATGCAAAATCATAAGAATATACATGCTGATTCAAGAAGATTAATGAATAACCCAATTAGGAGAGGTCATAAAGAGACATACTAGAAACCAATAAATTCCAACGAAATGACTAAAAGAGGCAACAAA
>JAJONR010010284.1:0-17336 GCA_029582245.1 Solanum etuberosum
ATGTCGTGGGTCTTGTCCCGACATCCATCTCAGTTGTTTAGAGGCTTCATAGACAGTCATATGTTAGTTCTTGAGTTTTCCATTTCCTGTTTTAATGGTTGAGACTTGAGTTGCCATTTTGGCTAAGTTTAATATTTCTTAAAGACAAAGCATGAGTTATCCTTTGAGACTATTTCTTGTGTTTAAGACTTCCGCTGAGTAAGTAAGCCAGGCCAAGGGTTCGCTTGGGGCCAGCAATGGTTCTCGAGTGCCAGTCCCGCCCAGGGTGTAGGCTCGGGGCGTGACAGTGCCCCGCGCCATCAGTGCGCCAGGGTCGCCTGCCCCCACCCTTTTCCCGTCGCTTGCTCATTCTAAGTCCTTTTAAAGTGTACCTTTACTCCCTATTGATTCTAACTACTCTAAACAACATCTAAACATCAAGAGATCATTCATAACATGAATTACAAACCTTGAATCCATAATTCAAATTCAAGGTAGAGTTAAGAGTAAAGTCTTGAGAGTTCTTTCGAGTCTTCTTGAGAACTCTTTTAAAATCTTTTAAACTTATTTTAAGACTTGAATACTTGAGTCTGAGAAAGAGTAGAGTTGAGTTGATTTTTCAAAATGAATATATGGGAACTAAGTATTCCCAAGAGAAAATATTTTTACATTTAAGAAGAGAAAACACCGATTTTCAAAAGAGTTCATGAGGAATTTTGAGTACTATCTCTTTAAAGAGAAAACTCTTGAGTAATAATCTCAAAGTTGAGGATGAAGAAATTTTTTTAAAAAAACATATGAGCTAAGTTATATTTTGGGAGTAGTATTGAGCACCGATATGGGGGAGAGTTCAAACAACTCACAACTCCTATAAAACATGTAGCCAAAGTGGGTAGAAAGGGTCATAATTTTTAGATGATTCCTTATTGCTTTTTAAGCATAGATTAGTGGATCCACTTAATTGAGGAGTTCTATACCCCGGCAAGGTATAGGATAGTTCTGGCAGCGTGGGCGAGATGTTGTATCATCTCATAGCTCATAGTGATGGTTGACGGTTAGAGAATCTCCCAAACAAAGTTTATTTTGTATTTTTTCATACAAATTGAGTTATACTGTATTTTCCAATACATTGAGTTGTTATCTACTGTTTTAAAAGCTTTTCTTTATATCGCATTATTGTTATTGCTTTTATATTGAAATGAGTTGAGATTGAGTTGAGGTTGAGTTGAGTTAAGACGAGGTAAGTTGTTTCTTCAGTTCCAGTTCAAGCTTATGTCATGTTTTAGATTTCCCCTTACATGCTCGTACATTCAATGTACTGACGTCATTTTGCTTGCATCATTTCATGATGCCGATACAGGTAACCAGGATCATCAACCAACGCTTTGTTGATCCCATTGAGTTCTAGAGTTGTTTGGTGAGCCTCCTTGCTTCCGGAGGATCCCTTATTTATCTTCAGTTGTTTCACTTTTTTAGGATGATCGGGGGTATTTTCCCGACATCCCTCATAGTATTAGAGGCTTCATAGATAGATAGACAGTAGTTCATGAGTCTTTTCATTTTTAAATGTTAATGTTCTAGACTTGAGTTGCCTCTTTAGTTAGTGTATGTTTTATTTCTAAAATATTCTGAGTTTATCTTTTGAGACAGTTGAGTAAAGTTTATTTTGAGTTCTTATGTTATTGAGTAAGTCTTCCGCTGAGAGTTGAGCCAGGCCAAGGGTTCGCTTGGGGCCAGAAATGGTTTTCGAGTACCGGCAATATCCAGGGTGTAGGCTCGGGGTGTGATAAACTTGATATCAGAGCACAGAGTTCAAGAGTCCTAGGGTATCTATGAAGTCGTGTCTGTAGATTCCTAGTTATCGGTGTGAAGCGCGCCACATCTATAATTAGGAGGCTGCGACATTTAGGAACTATCTCACTTCTTTCATACTCTTTTCTTGTGATAATGTTCAAATCTATAAAGTTTCTTTCCAATTCGTGCTTGCGCGTATCTTTCAGATCATGCCTCCACGAAGAGCTATCTGAGGTCGTCTTGCTAGGAGGAATGTTGAGGATCAATGGGTACCCAATGCACCAGAAGTGCAACCCCAAGGAGAGATCAGTAATGCTAAGTTTCGGGATGATATCCAGATGTTGAGCCAAGTGGTGACAAACCAAGCTGGACAACAAAGAGGGAATCGACAGGATATGGCTGATACATCCAGAATCCGTGAGTTCTTAAGGATGAATCCTCGAGATTTCACCGGTTTAAGTGTCGCTGAGGATCCGGAAAATTTTGTAGAAGAGTTACAGAAAGTTTTTGAGGTTATGCATGTGGCTGATGCTGAGCGAGTGGAACTAGATGCATACCAACCGAACGGTGTTGCTAGAGTGTGGTACGACCAATGGAAGAAGAGTAGAGCTGAGGGATAGAGAAGAGTTTCGAAACATGAAAGCTAAGACAACAGGAAATGAGTCCGGGAAGCAGAAGAGTAATGCGAACCGGTCATCTTTTCAACAAAAGCAAAATGGACTTGCTCCATCATCTGCTAGTGCACCTGCACCAAGGAATAGAGGTGAGTTCAAGAATCAGAATTTGCAGAACTTCAGAGTTAGACCTGCTCAGTCTCAAGGTAGTGTGCCACAAGGAGGTAATGAGACTCCTGCATGTGCTAAGTGTGGTAGGAACCACTCAGGAACATGTCGTGATGGCTCCACTAGTTGCTTCAAGTATGGTCAGAATGGTCACTTCATGAGAGACTGCCCAAAGAACAGGCAGGGAGGTGGTAATGGGGGCAATAGAGCCCAATCTTCTTTAACGGCTCCGCCAGACAGAGCTGCACCTATAGGAGCTACTTCAGGTATATGCGGAGGAGCAAACCGTCTGTATGCTATCACCAGTCGCCAAGAGCAAGAGAATTTGCCAGATGTTGTCACTAGTTTGATCAAAGTCATTACTTTTGATGTATATGCATTGCTAGATCCAAGAGCAAGTCTATCTTTTGTGACTCCTTATGTTGCTATGAATTTCGATATCCTTCCTGAGCAACTTCTCGAGCCCTTTAGTGTTTCTACACCTGTTGGCGAGACTATTCTAGCTGAGAGAGTTTATCGTGGTTGTACCATTTTTGTCAATCACAAGGACACCATGGCTGACCTAGTCGAGTTAGACATGGTAGAATTTGATGTTATTTTAGGTATGGACTGGCTTCATGCCTGTTATGCCTCAGTTGATAGTAGAACTCGAGTAGTAAAGTTTTAGTTTCCTAATGAGCCAGTTAATGAGTGGAGGAGTAGTTCAGAAGTGCCTAAGGGTCGTTTTATTTCGTACCTTAAGGTGAGAAAGTTACTTCTCAAGGGGTGCATCTATCACTTAGTCCGAGTTAATGACTTATGTGTTGAGACACCACCTATTCAGTCTGTTCCAATTGTGAGTGAGTTTCCAGAGGTCTTTCCAGATGATCTTCCCGGAGTCCCTCCTAAGAGAGAAATAGACTTCGGTATAGATATTCTTCCTGATATTCATCGTATCTCTATTCCGCCTTATAAAATGGCTCCAGCTGAGTTGAAAGAGTTAAAAGAGCCGTTGAAAGACATTCTTGAGAAAGGTTTCATTCGACCAAGTGTCTTACCTTGGGGTGCTCCGATCTTATTTGTGAGGAAGAAAGATGGTTCTCTTAGAATGTGTATAGATTACCGTCGGTTGAACAAGGTAACTATCAAGAATAAGTATCATCTTTCGAGAATTGATAATCTTTTCGACCAGCTTCAGGGTGCCACTTGCTTTTCTATGATAGACCTCAGATCTGGCTATCATCAGTTCAGAGTAAGAGAAAGTGACATTCCTAAGAAAGTTTTCAGGACCCTCTATGGTCATTATGAGTTTCTAGTCATGTCTTTTAGTTTGACTAATGATCATGCAGCGTTCATGGACCTTATGAACAGAGTGTTTAAGCCTTATCTAGATAGGTTTGTTATCGTATTCATTGATGACATTCCAATCTATTCGAGGAATAAGGAAGATCATGCTAGTCATCTCAGAGTATTCTTCAAACTCTCAAGGATAGAGAGTTGTATGCTAAATTCTCTAAGTGTGAATTTTGGCTTGAGTCTGTGGCATTCTTAGGTCACATAGTTTCTTGTGATGGGATTCGAGTTGATACTCAAAAGATTGAGGTAGTGCAGAACTGGCCTAGACCCATATCTCCAACCGATATTAGGAGCTTTTTGGGATTGGCTGGTTATTATAGAAGGTTTGTCGAGGGTTTTTCATCTATTTCATCCCCGTTGACCAAGTTGACTCAGAAAATAGTTAAGTTTCAATGGTCTGAAGCTTTTGAGAAAAGCTTTCAGGAATTGAAAAGTAGGTTGACTACTGCTCCAGTGTTGACCTTACCAAAAGGTACGCAAGGCTTTGTCGTGTATTTTGATGCGTTCAAATTTGGACTGGGTTGTGTATTAATGTAGAATGGCAAGGTTATAGCTTATGCCTCCAAATAGCTTAAGATTCACAAGAGAAATTACCCAACCCGTGATCTAGAGTTGGCTGCTCTAGTGTTTGCTTTGAAAATATGGCGTCACTATCTTTATGGTGTTCATGTTGATGTGTTCACCAATCACAAGAGTCTTCAGTATGTATTCAGTTAAAAAGAGCTTAATCTAAGACAGATGAGGTGGTTGGAGCTACTCAAGGATTATGATATGAGTATTTTCTATCACCCAGGTAAGGCTAATGTTGTTGTTGATGCTTTGAGCAGATTTTCTATGGGCAGTACTTCCCATGTTCAGGAAGACAAGAAAGAGTTAGCCAAAGATGTGCAAAGATTTGCACGATTAGGAGTCTGGTTAATGGATTCAAATGAAGAAGGAGTAGTGGTGATGAATGGATCCGAATCATCATTAGTATCTGAAGTGAAAGAGAAACAAGACCAAGACCCTATTTTGCTTGAATTGAAGGCAAATATTCATAAGAAGAAAGTGATGGCTTTTGAACAAGGGGGAGATGGTATATTGAGATATCAAGGTAGATTCTGTGTACCAAATATGGATGAACTCCAAAAGAGGATCATGGAGGAAGCTCATAGCTCCAGATATTCTATCCATCCTGGTTCCATAAAGATGTATCGCGACTTGAGAGAAGTCTATTGGTGGAGTAGTATGAAGAGGTGTATTACAGAGTTCGTTGCTAAGTGCCTGAATTGCCAACAAGTCAAGGTAGAGCGGTTTTCGTTCGATCGACGGAATCAATCATACTTTCACTGCTGTGGACCGGCTTTCATAAAGCACCTTTGGGCAGCAGCTACTATTGGGATCCAATTTCGAGATCAATTCGACAATAAAACTCTTTAAGGATATCGGCTACGAGAGATAGTCCTTGTTGTTCACCTTCGCCTCCCGACGTTGCTGACCCCTACCGGGACCCTTTTCTTTTATTCGCTACAAGACTGGTCCAAAATTATAGTTCGTTGCACTCACCCTTCGTTTCTCTTAATAATTCATGACCAGAGGCCCGGTGGTATGGCTCAGAATATAGATCTCCCAGAATGGAAGTGGGAGATGATCAATATGGATTTTTTTACTGGTTTACCACGGTCGCAGCATGATTCTAGTAGGGTGATTGTAGATCGGATGACTAAATCAGCCTATTTCTTACCGGTAAAGACTACTTTTTCAGCAGAGGACTATGCTAAGTTATATATTCAAGAAATATTCAGACTTCATTGAGTTCTGGTGTCCATTATTTCAGATAGAGGTGCGCACACAATTTTGGAAGTCTTTCCAGAAGAGTTTGGGTTCAAAGGTGAACCTTAGTACTGCTTTTCATCCTCAGACTGATGGTCAAACAGAGCGTACAATTCAGACTTTAGAGGATATGTTGAGGGCGTGTGTGATCAATTTCAAGGGTAATTCGGATGATCACTTACCTCTCATTGAGTTTGCTTACAATAACAGTTATCACTCTAGCATCCAAATGGCTCCCTATGAGGCTCTTTATGGGAGAAGATGTAGATCTCCTATTGGATGGTTTGAGGAGGGTGAGGCTGGGTTGATAGGACCAGACTTGGTTCATCAAGCTATGGAGAAATTGAAGACTATTCAAGAAAGGTTGAAAACAGCGCAGAGTCGTCAATATTGACGTTGGGAGAAGAGACTTGGAGTTTGAGAGGGATGATTGGGTTTACTTGAAGGTCTCACCCATGAAGGGTGTTATGAGGTTTGGAAAGAAGGGGAAGCTTATTCCCCGGTATATTTGTCCTTACAGGATATCCAAGAGGATTGGCAATGTAGCTTATGAGTTGGAGCTACCGTCAGAATTAACAGCAGTCTATCCGGTGTTTCACATTTCAATGTTGAAGAAGTGTATGGGCGAGCCTTCAATGATTATACCGACTGAAAATATTGGTATTAAGGACAACCTATCTTATGAGGAGGTACCCGTTCAGATTCTAGATCGTCAGGTTCGCAAGTTGAGAACCAAGGAGGTAGCATCAGTCAAGGTCTTATGGAGGAATCAGTTTACTGAGGAAGCTACTTGGGAGGCTGAGGAGGATATGAAGTAGAGATACCCACATCTCTTTTCTCCCGGAGAAGTTTCAAATCAAGGTACTGATCCTTTTTTTGGTACTTTCTAAGTTGAAATGTTGTGTTACTTTGCATTTTGAGTGTTTGATCTGGGTGTTAGATGTTTCTACCCTTAGTTCTACTTTAAAGTGATCTCATTCGAGGACAAATGTTCCCAAGGGAGAAATATTGTAACACCCCGCCAAAGAAAGAGCTAAATTTAGAAAGCGCTAAGTTGGAAATAGCTAAATTGAGAATTTTGCAGGTTATGCTTAAGTTGTGAGTTTTGGATCAACTTCAAATGACCATAACCTTCAGTACAAGATGAGTTAGGTGGCCTATAAGATATCAAATGAAAGGTCGTTGAATCCTCTTTCCAACGCCACCGAGTTTGCTAAATTTTGAGCTCGTATGAGGGAGATATGCTTGTTTGAAGTCATCCTGTTAAGTTAAGGAAAGTTACCCGAATTAGTGTGGGGTATTTGGTCTTTTCCTTACCCCATCAGATTTAAAATAAATTTAGTAAATATTTTGGGGTCAAATCTGATTTGGGTCAGTTTTACAAATCTTAATTTACGCTTAAGGTTTTGAGAGGAGTTCAAAAAGAGGAAAAGAGGAGAAAAGGAAGAACGAACGAGATCCCTTGCGAATCGAGGATTTGTTTCGTCCAATCGAGGTATGTCATAGTGTTGGGTTTGTTCACCCACACACCAATCATGATTTACATATTCGAATTCTTTCATAAAGATTGATGAATTTAAGTTCTTGATAAGTGTTCTTGAAGTATTGCTTTCGTTCTTGAATTAGGATGGGTTTGACGAATTTTTGAGACAAACGTATGAGTTTAAGGCTTGTTTTTGAGTAAATTCTCGTGTACTTGTATTGGGTAATTGAATCTAAAGAAAACTTGAGAAAATAAATCGATTCTAGACGAATTAGGGTTAGAAAACGTGAAGAAAATTCATCGGAATATTCTGGGGAGAGGCTGGGGTGGCGCGCCCCCGATACGTCAGAAAATCTGGGGCGGCGCGCCAGCAGTGCGCCAGAAACCAGTCTCTTAAGTTCAGGGGTTGGCGCCCCGCGCCATCAGTGCGCCAGGGTCGCCTGCCCCCACCCTTTTTCCGTCGCTTGCTCATTCTAAGTCCTTTTAAAGTGTACCTTTACTCCCTATTGATTCTAACTACTCTAAACATCAAGAGATCATTCATAACATGAATCACAAATCTTGAATCCATAATTCAAATTCAAGGTAGAGTTAAGAGTAAAGTCTTGAGAGTTATTTCGAGTCTTTTTGAGAAGTCTTTTATAATCTTTTAAACTTGTTTTAAGACTTGAGTACTTGAGTATGAGGAAGAGTAGAGTTAGTTCATTTTTTAAAATGAATATATGGGAACTAAGTATTCCCAAGAGAAAATATTTTTACATTTAAGAAGAGAGGAAACACCGATTTCCAAAAGAGTTCATGAGGAGTTTTGAGTACTATCTCTTTTAAGAGAAACCTTTTGAGTAATAATCTCAAAGTTGAGGATGAGGAATTTTAAAAAAAATAATATATGAGCTAAGTTATATTTTGGGAGTAGTATTGAGCACCGATATGGGGGAGAGTTTAAACAACTCACAGCCCCCATAAACTATGTAGCCAACGTGTGTAGAAAGGGTCATAATTTTTAGATGATTCCTTATTATTTTTTAAGCATTGATAACACTCAACTATACTTCATCCAATATTAAGTGTAGGCGATCGCAATCTAGTATAAACCCAACGAAGAGTTGGCGTCGATCCCACAGGGAGTGATACGGTAGAGAATTCAATCACGAAGTGAAAGACATGTTCTAATCGGTTGTAGGGATGGAAATTATTGAAATTGTTAGATTAAATTTAAGGGGTTGAAAACGAGTGTCAAATGGGGGAATAAGGTTTGTCAATTAACAACTACAAAAACTGGGGAGTAGTCAAGTAGAAAGGGATACTTGGGGATGTGATCGATTAATTGCCAATTTCTCTATATGAGTGATTACTAATTACTAAAATTCGCTAAGTCTTAGTGTGTAGGTTAGACTTTAGATGCAATAGCCATCTCTCGATCAACAATTATGATTCAAGCAAGTTCTCTCGAACCTCGACAAGCATGAAAATTATGAACAACCCAAAACCTTAATTAATCTACTCTCTCGAGCTAGATTGGTAGGATCAAATTTAGAATTCACTCTCTCGAGCTGAACCGACAACAACTCAATCACTACAATCATCAATTGGTAACCTTAATTCTAAAACCTCTTTCTCAAGCAAGCATAGAATACTAAGTTAGAACTACATTTGCAACTACAATTCATGAATTAAAACTCAGTTATAAATTGAACCCACTTCAAAACAACAATTAAATCAGTAATTACTAACACCCATAAGCTAATTGAGACAATTAATCACATAATCACACCCCCAAGAATGGGGATTTTAGCCACACATTATAAAAAGTAGGAAAATATTACCAACTATGTTCTCCATAAGCTGCGTAGCAAAATCCAAGTATTTACAATGCTTCAAATTAGCTTAGAAGCAAAACCTAACTTGAAAATCTACTTAAAAACTCTAAGAATAGTGTTTGAAATCAAAAGCCTAAGGTAAAAGCTCTCAAAAACTCAGAACAGTTGATCAAAACTTTGGAACTCTAACACTCCCTTTTTTTCTCTTTTTGAAAATCAATTTATACATTCCCAGATTTTTACCTTCGGAGTCATTCGACGGAGTTAATCAAGCATCGCCGACCAAGTTGGTGATGCGCTAAGTGTTCTTCTTCCTCGCCGTTTTGCCTTGACTCTTCACCATTCAGACCTTGTAACTTTAGGTGATCAAAATCTTTGTCACTGATCCATTCGGCGGTTCGCCGAAGGTCCAATTCCATCGCCAAGTTGGATTTTCCCCAGGGCTGGCACTCTGTAACATTTGGCGAGCTGAAGTGCCACTCGGCGACTCGCCGAGTGGCTTTGGCGATTGTCAACTTTCATTAACTTCAACTTTTTTTATCTTTTCCTTTCCTTTTTGGTCAGTAATGTCCTTGTCTTGCTCTTTTGCCTTCATAGTTGTAAATTAGCATTTAAACATCAGTTTAGAGCACAAAATAGGCATCGAGGACACTAATACTATAAAAATAAGCCCTAAACGATTCGAAATCCCAGACTCATCAAGCATAGCATAGTGGATCTATTTAGTTGAGGAGTTCTATACCTCGGCAAGGTAAAGGACAGTTCTGGCAGCGTGGGCGAGACACTGTATCATCACATAGCTCATAGTGATGGTTGTCAGTTAGAGAATCTCCCAAACATAGTTTATTCTGTATTTTTACATACAAATTTAGTTATATTGTATTTTCCAATACATTGAGTTGTTATCTACTATTTTAAAAGCTTTTCTTTATATCGCATTATTGTTATTGCTTTTATATTGAAATGAGTTGAGATTGAGTTGATGTTGAGTTGAGTTGAGACGAGGTAAGTTGTTTCTTCAGTTCCAGTTCAAGCTTATGTCATGTTTTAGATTTCCCCTTACATGCTCGTACATTCAATGTATTGACGCCATTTGGCCTACATCATTTCATGATGCATATACAGGTAACCAGGATCATCAACCATCGCTTCGTTGATCCAGTTGAGTTTCAGAGTTGTTTGGTGAGCCTCCTTGCTTCCGGAGGATCCCTTATTTATTTTTAGTTATTTTAGTTTGTTAGGATGATCGGGGGTCTTGTCCCGACATCCCTCATAGTATTAGAGGCTTCATAGATAGATAGACAGTAGTTCATGAGTCTTTTCATTTTCAAATGTTAATGTTTTAGACTTGAGTTGCCTCTTTGGCTACTGAGTGTTTTATTTCTAAAATATTCTGAGTTTATCTTTTGAGACAGTTTAGTAAAGTTTATTTCGAGTTCTTATGTTGTTGAGTAAGTCTTCCGCTTAGAGTTGAGCCAGGTCAAGGGTTCGCTTAGGGCCAAAAATGGTTCTCGAGTGTCGTCCACGTTCAGGGTGTAGGCTCGGGGTGTGACATAATGAGTGCATGTCACACTAGCTAGGATTATACTTGGCTTTCTTTTCTTTGAACTTTTGATTATGTTTTTGAAACCATTGTAGCTATTGAGGATAAATAGATTTGGGAAATTAATTCCAGATTTCTAAGAAGAAACAATGGGCCTTTAAACCTGTTTTCCACCTCTATGTTGGTTTTTATTTCCAATCATGAAACCTCTGGTTCTAGCGATAAAAGCAGTGGAATCAGAGGGAACAAGTGGGTTCATATTTAACTTCCCCTCTAATGTTCATCTTGAAGGATTAAAGAGTATGCAAGGTTGATGTTAGGCAAGGGGTTAATCATAAAAATATTATCCCTAGCATGTGAGTATGTATCATTCAACTCCATAAGAAATTTAATAAGTCTTTCATCCTACAGAGACTTCTCCAACTTCTGTTTTCCTTCACAAATACATGCACAACTACACTTGGTGTTTGAGTTAAGGGAATCCAACTCTTCTCATAACCTTTTCAATTGTGTGAAATAACCTGCAGTGTTATTATTACCTTGTGTTAATCCGTTTATAAGTTCTTGTTGTAAGTGATATAGCTTTGCACCATTAGATTGTCCAAATCTCTGCTCCAAACTTATCTAGAGATCCTACCAGTTTTTGAATAGATCACATTGTTTGTGATCTCCTTTGACAGGGTTCAAAAGCCAAGATGTTAAATATCATTGCATCTGTTCCAAGCTTGCAGATGTGGTGAATCATCAGAAGGTTCAACCTCAGATCCACTAATGAAACCAAGTTTGTTTTGGGCTGAAAAGGCGATCAAAACAAATCTCTTCCACCCTTGATCGATAACCTTTTCCATTGAAAAGGTTGTCGATAAATGTCATACCAGTAGCATCTGATGGATGAAGGTGATAAGGATGATTGGAATCAATGGAAGTTGAGCTCCCTGCAACATTGTTGTAGTAACAGGTGTTGTTGATTGCTAATCCAATGTTCAAATGAGAAGAAAAGAAAAGATGAACAAATTTGAAACAGATCTGTAAGGGTTTTGATCACAGCTATGATACCATGTAGAAAATTATCAAGAAGCAATGTGGAAATTCTCATTGTATTTCACTGTACAATCTCCACGTGTATGTAAACAAGTATAAAAAATAAATAATATTGAATCCTATACTTATTGTAATTTTCTTATTGGTTGTATACAACTTGTCTAACAAACTTTATTTTTTCTCTATGCTTATATTGTGCTTCTCACGTGCTTGTGAGGAAGCTTCTTCAAGGAGCTGAGGTAGACGACATGACTATATTCAATATTGAAGGTTCGATATGACTTGTCCAAGTCTTAAAACACTTCATATTCTTCGAAGTGTGTTCTGTTCCAACATTTGAAAAATCACTCTACTTCATTCTCTCTGATAACTTTTCTAACATTGATGAATTTAAGTTCAAGCTCCGTGTATTCGATATTTTGGTACATTTGACATAACTTTTATTTAGGAACACAAAATTAAAAAGTCTTGTTTATTTTCTTAAATTTCATGCCAAGTCAAACTAGACCAATAGAGGAAATATTACCTTAAAGCAACACAACTTAACATGAAGTCCGTAATTTATTTATTGATTAAGTAGACAATCGTCTCATACAACCAACTTAACTAGTTTCAAATCACAATGTAAGTAGAATTGCCAAAAAGAAGGAAAAAAAAAGATATAACAAGAACATGAAAAGAACCTACAATTCCATCCAATGGTAGCAAATTCATGTTGAGATTTCATCGTCTGGATGATAGGGTGTTCGTTTCCTTAAAGGAATATATACTGACCATTATGAAGAGCGCATCCACAATTTTGAGCAACAATATCATCTGCAACACAAGGAGGCTTAACGCTTCTATCTTGGTACCACATTTTTCTTTTCTGCACCAAATCAATGAAGAAATCGTCTAATGTTTCTCTTGTGATACTTGGCATAACAATGACATGTGCAATATCCCTCACGCAACAGAGTTGCCAATGGCGAGTAAATTCATGATCATGAGGCCTCTCAAGTACAACTATAGTGCTCAATTCATTAAGCATCACACTGATATTTTCTTGCTGAAGACGATCTTTCAAATACATAGCAGCATTGTTGAGGCATCTCTTAACATCTTGTTGTATCCCAATTTGACCTTTAGAGCTTAAACTGTACCACAACAAAATTGGAATTAAACCATTTCGACTGCCTGAAATTGTGGCATCCATAGAACCAATGTATTCCACCACATTTCTCGAGAGATAGGCCATGTGACTTTTTCTTGTTATTTGAACTCCACAAAGAATTGGACATCCTAAGAACTTGTGACCTGAAATTGTGACACTCCCAATTGGCTTCTTAAAGCTAATCACCTGTTTTCAATTAATTGAATCCCAAACAATCAAAATTTTACTTTTAATTGTAGAATATATCCTTAAAGTGTTTGTTGGACATATGCTAGAAAACTCACATTTTTAATGAAAGGGACAATAAGTCCATTTAGTGCATGGGAATAACCACAATCTTCAAGTATTTGAAGAATAACATCAATGTCATCAACAGCGCCTTTGAATGTAGTTCCTACCATTAAGAAAACGGCCAGGTTAGAGCTCTAATATTTACCAATATTAATATTTATAATTGCTGGTTTGTCCTTGTTATGAAGCAATTTTGCTCTAAGATCGGAATAATCTATCTCTCCATTTGTTCATGTGTTGATCATTTCTAAATCTATTCTGTATAATCTTGTAGCTTTAAAGACTGAATAATGAGAATCTTTTGATGCGAATAACATTCAATTAGCAAATAACTCTCTCCTACACAAAGAAAGTATTATTAAGTAAATTTTTAAAAACTAAAAAAGAACATTATTCTATTTTACTTTCTGTCATATCAACTTCTTAAAATTACGAATTTGTCACCATTCACTACAAATTTTGATACTTCCGTCCCCTTTTATACGTCATATTTTTACTTTGCACTTGCATTAAAAAATGATGTAACTTTACCCTTCTACCCTTATTAATGTTTTCTTAAGTCAACTTTATAATAAATGATGAATACATTTTCAAGATTAATTAACTACTCTATCAAGGGTATAATATGGTAATTTATGCACAAATTTTATAAAATGACAAGTATTATGGTCTAACTATTTATAAAAAGGGATGACATATAAAATGAAAGAGAGGGAGTATAAAGTACGGACTTTTTAACTAAATTGGTGATCTTCTCTTTGCAATTTATTATAATGTGTTAGCACAAACTTAAATATGAATGCCTCAGCAGACATGTTGGGACCACTAATTTAGCAATTGACACATCATCATAATATGTAGGCAAATTAATCAAGCACACAAGACTCAAGTAGATGTTAGATGTGACTTTGGGCACAATATTCTCCACGTGGTTACATATATAGTGTAGTTTTTGGGCAAAGATTAATCAATTAACCTCCTTTGAATACATTAATGTAGTCTCATTAATTTCATTAATGTAGGTCCACTTCGGAATTTGGAAATGCTAACAATGGTAGATACATAATAACTTAATGACCATTAAATATGTTTTTTTTTAGAGACAATTACTCCCTCTGTCCAATAATATTTGTCCATTATACTAAAAATAAATATCCAACAATATTTGTCCACTTTATGAAATCCATGAATAATTTTACACTTAGTTTCTAATTTATCCTTATCATTAATTATAGTCATTTCCCTATTACATTTTACAAGACATTGTATTTATTATATTCAAAGGGTGATATAATAAAATTACCCTTCTATTTATAATTTCTTAAGGGATGTGTCAAGTCAATAGTGGACAACTATTGTTGGACAGAGGGAATAATACT
Organism: Solanum etuberosum; assembly: GCA_029582245.1. Classification (NCBI taxonomy): domain Eukaryota; kingdom Viridiplantae; phylum Streptophyta; class Magnoliopsida; order Solanales; family Solanaceae; genus Solanum; species Solanum etuberosum. Next base: position 14,413 of record JAJONR010010284.1, read on the forward strand.
TTTTGTAAATGCTCCTAAAATCTATAACAATATTGGATCCAATGACAATATATTAACTAGTGTAGGTAAAGACTTTAATACTCTTTGTTAATGTACATATTTATTGCCGCTAAAATAGTAGACACTTACCCTATCAAAATACGATGAAGATTGCCTTCTGTGCCACCATGAGTAACATAACCCCAATATTCATCCTTCTCAATTTCCCATAATTTGGCAAACCAATCCAAAACAGCCACTTCAAAATCTTTTGAATGAAAATCCACAGGGTTTTCCGTGAAAGGATCACCACAATTATTTAAGTGAAATTGCAAAAGTGGAGCTAAAGCAACGTGGTGATCATAACATATGTTCTCTGGAAAACCTAGAGAGACAAAAGGATCAATTATATAATTCATAAATTAATCTTTAATTTTCACATTACAAATTAGTACTACATCCGTAAGCCTTCCATGTATTGTATTCGTTCGTCGGGAATCCCTTTGTTTGCTTTCATTCTATGTTTTTATGTGTCAATTTATGAACTAGTTAATTATTTACATGAAAGACAGAAGATCAAATGAAGAAGAATAGTAAAATATTACCAAGATGATATTTGACTCTTTGTGTAAGTGTCTTTAAATAATTATCCAATATATAATCTGGTGATGAAACGCCATTTGTCAAGCCAGGCTCTGTCACGGCTAATTGCAATTTCTTTCTTGGCCCTGGTGGTGTCACATTTACTACTTTCTTGAAGTTGCCATTGACAATATTCTCACTTGGAAGAGATGCCACTATTTTGCCCATCATTTTAGTGAAAAGCATCATCATGCAAGTCAAAGATTTCAAGATTTTGGGAAAATCACCTCACTTCCAATCTAGAGAAATTTCGAGCTTATTTATTTATTGTTGGATGTTAATACAATGCAATCCACACAATATGCCAAAAGTTTGTAGTTGGAAGGTTCAAACAAGTCCCTTATGTTTGAGCTTTGAATTAAAACCATCCCTATTATTTTAACTCAAAGTACTAATAGTCATCTAAAAATGCAAAATTAGTGCATGTTTAATAATTCACTAAGGGGTCGTTTGATAGGTGGATAAGAAACAAGTTGTCCATATATTAATTTTTGTATAACCTATATGACGTTTGGTAGCTAGGTAGATAGAAAATAAGTTATTCATGTATAGAATTTATTCGACGTTTGGTTGACAATTTAGAAACACGCTATCACGATCCGATTTCTCAGGTCATGGAACCTACTATGTTCCACCAATGGTTAAACCTAACTCACATCCCGGAACCAGAAGCAAGGGACTATCAAGCGGAAAAACAAATAAAGGAAGCAGAGAACAATAACAAGAAGTAGAAAAAGAAAAATAATGACTAGCCCTAGACAACATAGAGGGAGATCGGCGACTCCAAATGTTAAGACCCCACCCCAGTCTTTGAATCTCAAAATATGCTCCGCACGAGATCCAAATTAACGACGAGAACTCATACTATGATATGCAGGACGCAGAAGTATAGTATAAGTATGAACAAGCGATACTCAGTAGGCATAGGTTGACTAGCTCCAAAGACAAAGCAAGTAAAAACAACAAGTAAATAAGGAAAGTACATCACAAGTATCTAACGAGGAGATATAGCATGATAATACATGTAACAAGAATGAAGGAATAGAATATATTGAGTAAGAGACCGAATCAAAGGGACATACTTGGAGGCACAAGCCCAACAATCTAATCACGATAAGATCCTACTACGGAAGTTAACTAACCAAGGAAAGACCCACGGTAACACTACTACTCAACATCAGCACAACTCAATCCAAGAGTACCAAGGTAGAGGCAAGACCAACCACTTAAGCAACTAACAGTCAATCCAACAGCAAACATAACCCAACCCCTCTCCCCCATAAGACTAGTAGGTTCAAATAACAAGCACTTATACTGGTGATAGGCAATGCATATGAATGCATGTAATGCAGTAGAATCCAGTTGAGCCATTAGCACCAAGTATCACACAACCAAGTATATAAACCTACCTCATGTCCCTCCAGCTAGGTAGGACCTATGCGGATACCCTTATCCGATTCAATATGTCACACAGCGTCGGCTGAGTCCATATACATTGCATGATTCCGGTCTAAGACTTCCAAATATATATATGTCGCGGTGCCGGATCTTCTCCTTCATGGTACTGTAGGTATAAGTAGAAAAATCAGTAAAGAAAAAGGCGACGACATGTCGCTGACCAAGTAAAAAAGTGAACACATCCTCGATGCCTCTAATGTCTCAAAAACTAATTTATCAAAGCGATTCAGGTGGTACGACTCCCGTTAAAATTAGTTTTAAAAGAGTACAATGTGAAAAAGACTTTCTCAAAAATAGTAAGGATGATCAAATACATGAGAATCATACCAAAAAATAAAATGAAATCAAGTATCATATGCAATGAATGACATCACCATCATCCAATCAATATTAGTCAAACAACTAGATAAACACTACCAATACTACCACGCTCCCAGAGCAAAGAAAACTAACTTGAACTCCAGCTGGTCCTCAACCAAGGCCTCGAGCCCAATAATATACCAACATCCTCAATAGAAATAGCAACACCCTCACTAGTACATTAGGACACAAAGGAAATTACGAGGAGTTCAACAAATCAACGAAGAATAATTTAAGGATCGACACCTTACCCCTGAATTGTAACACCCCAGAAATTTTTTAAGCTAAGACTCGAACCATCCTTCGTTGTGAGTAGGATTTTACCGAGGAATTTAAAATTTCTTAAGTGTTAAGGTCACTAGATGTAGCACCTTGAGTTCCAAAAAGAAATAAATTGGAAATAGCAAAATCTGAAATTTTGCAAGTTATGCTTAAGTTATGAGTTTTGGGTCAACTTCAAATGACCATAACTCTCAGTACAAGAT
>JAJONR010010285.1:0-18919 GCA_029582245.1 Solanum etuberosum
AAAAAAAATCTTTTATAAAATCTTTTTTAAAAAATCATACTTCACCCTCTCTCCCCCACCCCCCCCCTTCCCCCCAAACCACCCACTCATTCCCCCAAAAAACTGATTTTATTTTATTTTAAAAAAATATAAATTCTACCATTTCCTATTTAACCCTACACTCCTAATTTATTTTTACTTTTTTCTCGTTTTGTGTTAGATATGTACATATATTTTTAGGAATTTTTTTTCTACTTGTGTACCGAATATAACATAAATAAAACAAATTATTTTAAAAAAAGTCTTGCGGCGGCAAGTAAATAATATTTTCGACATGTATACATCTAACACAAAACAAGAAAAAAATTGGAAGCGAAAGATTAGGTGGAGTGGGTAGAATTATTTTTTTTTTTTAAATAAAATAATATCTAAATTAGTATTTGAAGGCGGGGGGTGGGGGGGGTGAAGTAAAAAAAACTAAATATTTTTATAAAAGAATTTAAACAAAAAAAATGGGGGGGGGGGGGTATACGGTGAGAGGAATTGATGGAGTGGGGTAAGAAAAATATTTTACATTTTATTATTTTTTTGGGATAATAATTTTTAATCTTTAATTTTAACTAATACTAATAATTTATTTAGTTTTTGTCAAGTGTAATGTTTTGTCTATGTGGAGTGTGATGTGACATTTTTTTTAAATAAAAAAGAGATTGTATTATACACACCATCGTAAGAGTGTTATGAAATAGAGATATGTGTTTCTCAAACTAATAAGTGATAGTTTATGTATGAAACTCATACTCTCAATAGTTTAGGTATGAAATTAAAAAAAGAAGAAGATAATTTAGGTATGTTTTTGACACTTATCTCTTAACTAATCTATCTACATAAAATAATACATAAATTCACTCATAAATAATTCATACATTAATAATAAATGTATAACTTTAATCAGCTACCAAACGACCCTTAAATTATGCAAAATTGAGAGATATACCCTTACTTAAATAGCTTAACATTTTTACCATCTACTAATTTAATTTATTTTTTTTTCTACCCGATCTTATGTAATAATCAAAGTCAAGCACCAATTTGTTAGTACGGATATATGAAAAGTTTAGATTAAGTTTTTTTTCACCGTCGATTCATGCCTTCTTTCTACTTTAGTCGTGTCCAAAATTAAGGACAGAATAACTTCCACCAAGTTCTTATATTTATAAAAAATAATTAAGGGGGGCACCTGCATTAAATTTCTCATATTAGGAGATAGGGGTATCAAAAGAATATGAAAAAACCGATCGAATCGATCGAATCTAACCAAATCGATTTATGCTATTTTTTAATAAAATCATGGACTTTTATTTAAGCGTATAACCATCCCAAATAATTGGGATGATTTTTTTAATTTATGAAAAAATTGAAAAAATTCCGAACCGAACCGAATAATCTTACATGTATGTAAATATATTTTATATATTAACAATATGTTAAATTTAGTATATAAATATATTTTATAACATTTTCAAATATAAATATAACTTAGGTCCTAGGTCTCTGGTGAGTAGACAACTTTGGGTCTTTGTTCTTTAATTTGGTTTTACTTGATTAAGTTTAAAATTAAAAGATATTGGCATAAATACTCTATCAAACAATATACCAAAACATATCCAAACACTCCTATTAAATATTTAAGATCAAACAATACGGCAACAATATTTTACATTTTTGTCTTCTCGGTGAAGAATTAAAGTGTTTCTTTAAGAACATATTTGCGAAAGAAATATATTAATAGTAGTATATTTTGAGTTGATATTTTAAAAGTAAAAAAAATGAAAAATAACCGAACCGTATCGATATCGAAGAGAAACCGATATGATTGAGATTGTTTTAAAAAGTCTAATTTTGGTTATATATTATAAAATACCCGAAAAATTGGGATGGTATAATTTTTAAAAAATAACCGACCGAACCATACCATTGTCACCCCTACAAGGATAGATGAGATAAAAAATAAGGATATTAGGATAAGATGGAAGTGACATTTGTAGTGGATAAGATGATCAAAAAAACGAGTCTGAAATAATTTGGACATGTGAAAATGATATGTGCAGATGTCTGAGTAAGGAGGTGTGATACATTGGATATAGAGAGGTAAGGTAGGCCAAAGAAGTATTGGGGAGATCAGGTGATTAAACATGACATGACTCAAATTCAGCTTACTGACGAAACAATCTTTGATAGGAAGTTCGGAGGTCACAAATTAAAATAGAAAGCTAGTAGTTGAGCCTTAATTTATTTTTCGATAGGTTTAGGCTTGGTGGGAGCCTAGGAGCATTAGGTCAGTTGTAGTATTTATATTATACATGTATTGTATTTTAGTTATTGCATTATTTCATTGTGTTATTGCATTTTCAATTGTATTTATTTCGCCTTTTTATATGATGAAAAATTTGATTGGTAACGTTTTGATTAATATTTGAAAAAGCATATTTAATTTCCTATTATATAGAAAACGAAGCAAAAGACTATCCAAGGCATTTTCGTCCAATGACAAAAGATTCAGCTTATAATAGGTGTACATTGTGCATTGAGAATTGATGAATAAATTAGACAATTTCGATATAATTACTGATATACCCCTTACCAATCACATGTCGCTATTAAGGTTGTAGTAATTACCATGTGTGTATGTATCATCATATCACGATCAAATTATTTTTTTTGTGCATTTCTGAAAATATGCCCTCCTTTTTTATAAAATAAATAAAATTAAAGATAGAAAAAATGGAAAGGTGATTATAAGGTTAGAAAGCAAATTCTTACGAATAAAGTGAAAATTCAAAAAATTAATTGATCTCTAGCCGTATGACATCCAATTTTCACTAAGATGCAACATCATTCAAATTCTTTTTCCTTTCTTTCTTGAAATTAGCGTGACATCTATGCTTCCGCATGACGCCCTAATCACTTTCGAATCCAACGGAAGCTTCAGGAACAGAGTTAGTGAATCAGTTCAGTCTTTAATATTCATTTGTTAAAAATATATTTGTTATTTATATTTCAGACTTGTTTTCCGACTTTCAACTTAAGTATATTTAAGTTACTCAAGTGCACGTCTCCTTAAGCTTTCCATGTATGTTAGTCTTTCACTCATTAGTCAACTAAACCAATGATTTGCTTGGGATCAGAAATCGTTTTCAAGCGCCGGTCATGGCCAAGATATAAACTCGAGGCGTGACTTTAGGAACCATAACCAAATAGGTATATGTTAAGTACTTAGGGAATTCAGCCCCACAAAAAGGCATTCATATATCCGAAGCAATGATAGGCCAGCAAGTTTGAAAAAAAATAGTAATTCCTTACTTTCCTTTTTAGTTCGTCACAAAAGAATGACACAAATTATATATTAAGTGATGTGGCACCTCCCAATGGCCAAGAATTTTATTTATCTTTTTTCTCCTTTATTTGGTCATTTTTATAATTATTCTTCATTTATAAATTTATAAAATATCAATAAATTAAATTACACTAAATCCTACAAATATTTTGTTTACATTAAATTGTTTGCACATTCACTTAAAAATTGTTGTTGTTGCACTACTTCTATCCGTTGGTGTCATTGCATGCCTTATTAACTCTCATTTAGAGTGTCTTAGGTTACATTTCTCTCATAATTGTGCAACAATTGCTTTGGCACGTTAACGCTCATTTAGAGAGTCATAATTGTGCAGCAATTGTTTTTGCACCTTAATGGCATTATATGCCTTTCTTCATCCATCTTAGGTAACATTTAGACTATTCATTTACCTTATTAACTTTTTCATATTATTTTTATATATTATAAGGTAGACTTTCTCACTTATAAATAGTGATAGTCTTTCTTTATTTTGTGTACAAAAAAAAATATAAAATGCATAAAAATTGATCAAAAAGAGAGTTCTTATTAGTAGTTAAAGAAATATGTTCTTTTTGTAGAGTTTTGGACTCAACTCTGGTCCAAAATTTGGAATAAATATGTTCTTTTGTAGAGTTTTGGACTCAACTCTTGTCCAAATTTTGTTGACTTATACATTGTGAATAAGTTGTTGTATCTTGGAGGAGACAAGCCAAGAAGATTATGTTGCACCGTGATATTTGTTTATTGCAATAGGCTTGAATCACCTTAAAGAAAGCAAGATATTCACGACTCAACTGAAGAGATTTTATTTTCTTCATTTTAGTTTTCAATTGTAATTTTTAATTTCACCAATACAATAATTAAACATTCACACCTACCCTGATTTAAAACTAATAACGTCTAGAAACCATTCTTTACCCCTTTGCATTATTTCTTGCTCAGAAACATAGAATTTTTTCCTTGTATGTTTTCTTCATCTCCTTCTAATTTTTACTTATATTTCTTGCTCTGATACATAAAAATTTGTCCTTATATATTTTCTCCATCTCCTAATTTTTACTTATCTTTTCTTTGTATTATTAGGACTATAATCTTATTCTGGATTTGAGCAGTTACTTACTTAGTTATTAGTTTACTTATGGCGATTATCAATGCTTTATGTTGTCTTGCTATGTAAAAAGTAGGTTTTTATTGAAAAATAATATAATGGAACTATGAAGGTAATGCTTTGTTAGTTGTCTATTTTTTTTCTTAGGATCAAAATTTACATTTTATTTTAAAAGTTTTTTTTATCACATGTCAAATTAAATGTTAACTTACTTATGACGATTATCAATGTTTCATGTTGTTGTTGATATTACATGTATTATTAGGTAGTGAATGTTTATTGAGAAGTAGCATGGAACTGTGAAAGTAACTTTTGTTAGTTTAGTATGTTTTTTTTTTCATTAGTAGTTGCAACTCTACAAATAAACATGCATAATGCATTTTGGTGAGAATTCAAAGGTTTAAACTTTTAAATGTAAATTTAGTTATATTTTTTTAAATCAAGTGAATGTGAGTCCCAATTTTTTTTAGAAATGCTAGAAAATATTCCTCCACTATATTGAAGAGAATAAGATAAATTTTGTTATAGAAAATTGTCACTTTAAGCGTGAAAGTTCAAGTCATTGGAAATAATATCTAAAATTTCTAATAATTTCTTCGTAGGGTTTTTTATAAGCTTTTTTTTTAAATATAGTTCTTATTAGTATTTAAAACATTAAATATGCTTAAATACAGACATAGAATCATGATTTTTAGGTATTAAAAAACAAATTATGTATCTAATGATATTTTATGACCGCGCGAAGCGCAGCCTATTTCACTGATTAAATAATAAATTGAGAAAAATAATAAATGACATGTTTGTCTATTGTATAGTCTTTAACGAAGGGGGGAAAAATCAATCAACTTTTCTAAGCCATGTGTTTGCAATCATTATCTTAAATATTATTGTAAAAAAGTTATTATTAATATAAAATTTTGAATAGTTTAATTGAAAGTTCTACAATATTTATGCTAAAAGTAGGTTATTTTTCTTTCTTTCCTTTTCTATATAAAATTTGTACTTTTTTTTTTTACTATATTTTCTTAATATTGCTTAAGCAAAATCCAATTTTTAACAGTCACTAGTAAATATTTTGGGGCCTCAAAATTTTGGGGATAAAAAACAAATTGTTAAAGTATTCTGAAATTATTTAATGATTGAAAACAACTATTGAAAAAAGTCCATTATCACAAATTCACGATGCTTTATCAAAAATAATTTCTTAGTCTCGATAATAAAATATAGAGATTATAAAATAGTTGGTCGGTCTCTCTTTCTATTACGTGATTATTATTATCAAAATTAACCACTTGCAAACTTTCCTCTTAATTATTTAATTCAAAGCCAATAATCTAAAGCCACATAAGTAAATAACATGATTGATTATGACAACAATCTAGTAGGCCACGGCCTAAAGATAAAATTCTTATTATTTTATTAGAGGCTAATATTTACTTTGATCTGATTAATAATGGCCATGGTGGGGATTTTTGCATTTGGACCTTTTGTTTTCATCAATCAGTACAAAAAAAGAAAATTAATTATTTAGTCTACTTTTAAGCTAGAAAGAATATGACATTTGGTGGAGTAGGATTTACGTGTCTAATTTGTATGAATTTAGAATATCCACGTCCTCTTTTTTTTTTTTAAAAAAATAATTAAATTATTTTCAAGAAAACAACTAAATTATTTTCAAGAAACATATTTAGTGCCTATTTATATGTTGAACAAGACTTGGTCTACCATTAACAAAAATCAAACATATATTATATATAAAGTCATTCGAGTTTGGCTTGTGGCTAATTCAAACTTTAAAGTGGACTAAAAGTAAGCTTTTAAAACACATTTTAATATCCGAAAAAAAAAAAATACTCTTAAAAAATAGATCCTCCAAATATCATGCCTACCATTATATGATTATAATATTATTACTTACTAAATTTGTTATGTCCAGCTACCGATAAAGTTTAGTGGGTGAAAAAAATAAAAAAAAGTTCAATAATTTCTTCTGATTTGAGCAAGTTTTGATGGGTCAACATAACTCAATATTGCCATATCGGGTCGAATTTGATTTTAAAAAATACATATTTGATAGAAAATTTGAGGATCTGAGGGAGGCGAGCGAGATTTGTTATGTATCTCATATATATGCGAATCTATCTGGATAAAATATATCTAGAACAAATTACAACTAATTTTGACCTCATGTATTCCGAGATACATGTATCTGAACGCACAAAAATCTGGTAAGATTTGTAACATTGTAAAATAGTGTGTATCTAAATAATTAACTCCTAACTTTTTCTTTTTTTTTTAAGTTGCCCCAAAAAGAAAACAACAAATCTCCTAATTATTTAAATACTACATCAAGTTTATGTATCATTATAATACATGATTCCAAATCACTTTCTCTTGATCAATAAAGATATAAATAATATTGTTGGACCACAAACTTTAAACCCCATGAACAGCTCAGCCATTAATAATTTTCCACTAAAGAGATAAGAAATAAAAGAAAACGCTATGAGAAAATTAAAGAGGGAACAAATTTATGAAATCTCTCGAAAGGCATTCCTATTTATTATTTTTAGTTATATAAGAAGGTACCAAACAAATATGGTTTATGTCCCCTCTCTCCTTTTCCATAAAATAAACAGCATTTTAGAATATGATATGTATATAGACAGTTGTGTTGTTTCCTAGTAATGTCCCAAAAACTTTGTATCCAATTTTAAATTTTTAGAGGTTGATGACTTTGTATCCAATGTGCTATGGTTCATAATTTTGCTATGATAGAGTCACTTATATAATTATTAGCTAATTGCTTCAACTCATATCAATTTAATTATTTACTTAATGATTTATATAAAATTCAATGTTAAATGTATACGCAATATAAATTAGTTCAGAATTTACTTGACGAGTAACTTAACTTAGGCGCCAATCATATCCTGCTCAATTTAAAGGTGTTTAAATTGACTACCTCAATGACTAGCTTTTAAGTGTGCTTCGCCAAACAACTAGTCATAGTTTTCTACGAAATGTAAATTAAGATTTTTTTTCTCCAAATATATTATCATTTTATTTGGATTTAAACTTGTTTATAGATAAATAAAACTATTTATTTATATAGATGCATTAAAATAATGAATGATTTAAATTATTCAATGTCCAAATTTATAGTCAACATCTTAATAATATTAATATATATTCAATTTAAATATTCCTACCCTTAAAATGAAAAAAAAAAACAAATAAACAAGCGAGGTTAATTAAACTATCTTAAGGGAAATGACTTCCATATAGTAGTAATCAAAAGAAACAAAGATAAGAATATAAAAATTCTAGAGTAATTTTAAAATGCTTTAGAAGTTTTGGCAATGAGGTGTGTTTGTTAGGGAGAATTTTTTTAATGAAAAATATCTTTTTTAGAAAAATGAGTTAATCGTATTTTTTCTAGTAATTAATAAGTAAATAAAAAATATTACTTTAAAAATATTTATGCGTAATCTAACAAAAAAAAATAAGAATAAGAGGAGATGGGGAGTGGGGCCTTAGGGATGGCCAGGTGGTAATTGGGATGGTCAAGGGGTACGAGTGAGTATCGTTGAGTGGGTGAAGAGGATACAATAATAAGAATCACACTTATTGAACTTGTTCTTTCTATTATTATCTTCCTCATTTTTAAGAAATTTATCGTTTCAGAAAAAATACTTTTCAAAATTTTATCCAATGAAATATAAAAATTTAAAAAATATTTTTCTTCGAACCAAACGGAAAATGTCAAATCTATGGTACCAAAGGAAAAATAAAATGAAATGTCAATTCTATTCCCACTTTGACTAGGTGAAGGGAATACATAGATGATGGAATAATGTAATTGTCCAAAATAGTTCATGTCTATCTTTCTTGACCAGAAATAATGTTGACTTCTTATCACACATAACTCTTGCCTTTTCTTCTCATCAATGCCAAATTCCACACCACTAATACCACTACAGCTGTCTTTTATTATTTAAAAAAAAAAAACTTTTATTGAAAACTTTTAGGGGTCGTTTGGAACAAAATTGATAAGGGAGGAATTAGTAATGTAGGGATTAGTAATACAGGGATTAGTAGTGCAAAGATTATTTTTTGTCAAGTGTTTGGTTTATTACTTTCCACTTAATCTTGTGTTTGATTTAAAACTCTAAAAAAAACTCTTTCCTATTATATCCTTGTGTTATTATGAGATTGTTTATTTCATATAATTGGGTCAAGGTAGATAACCGCCGAACAATTTTTTTTTTTTTTAGAATTTTCTATTACATTTAACTAGTTAAGTCAAATATATATATATATATATACACACACAAAAAAAAAATTGTTATTAATTTTAAAGTGTGATGTACCACTAAGGAGATCATTGATGACACAGTGTATTTCTAATTTTTTATTGGTAGAGTATATCTTAAACTTATCATAGATTTAAGACTACTTAAATTGTTTAATACCTAAAGCTTATTTTTTAAAAATGAACAAATAGTTCAAGTGGTTAATCGACAAACTATCTTGAATTAAAAAAATTCTAGAAAAAATAGAGAAAAAAATATTAGTGAAATCATTAAATTACACTAAACGGATTTGGAGAATTAAAAAGGAAGATTTATAACCATTCTAATATAAATAAAAAGGAAATTAAATTACAAAAGAAATTTAGGAAAAGGAATAAAGGGATAGTTTAGTCATTTAGGGGTCTTATTCAAGGTTTGTTAAACCTTGAATTAGTTATCCCTCCATTTTCTAGGTATAAGATAAAACCACACCACACATGGTGTATAAGCAATCCGTGGATTAAATTAAATAAAGTAACCAAACAATATATTAGATGGACTATATTTTAATTCATGGACTATTCTATCTAATACCCCTACCAAACGGATCCTTAATATATGTTGATCAAAGTTGATGTGAAAATTAAACTCTTTCATTTAAGAACTCCAATAATTGTGCTTGAGGTTGATCAATCTATTATTTTCTCTATAATTTGATGTCAGAATTTTGTACAATAAATAAAGGGAGAAATATAGACTTTTTAAATTTTTTTGACTAAAATAGAGGAAATTTCTAAATGAGTTAATTACTTAGATACACTTTAGTTTGTTATATTATGTATCTTATTAGATTTTGGTGTGTCCAGATACGTCTAGATACATGTATCACAGGATACATAAGGTCAAATTGTTCTACACACATTGTATCCAAGTGGATTTTTGCACGTATTTGGGAAACATAATGAATCTCGTTTGCGTCCCTCGCCTCTCTCTCATCCAATTCACTACTCTCATATGTTTCGGGTATCCTAGATACATGCAAATCACATGTATCTAGTGTGATTCACATATATCTGGGATACATAATGAATCTCGCTTGTCTCTCTCCCTATTTTAGTGTATCTGGTAGCAAAAATGCATGTATCTACGTGTATCTTCCTCAATATATGATAGAAAACTATTAATTTATAATAAGATATGCAATATTTTTAAAGTATAAATAATAATAATATATAAATTATGATTTATGTCTAATTACATAGTTTTTTAAAAATAAATCATAATTCGTGTCATATTCTTTTTTCTTTTTACTTTTTTGCTTGGACAGTTATAATATGAAGTATTTATCACATTACTAGAAACGAGTCATCATCTCTTTAAGGATAAGGTGGAATCTCAATCGCACAATATTTTACTATTAGGCATCATTTTATCACTTGTTTTTTTAATTCCAAATCTTTACTAATCTCCTCAGTCATGGTGTTCGAATTAATTTATATGCATATTATAAAAGGCGATGTTCAAAATTAATATATATGTATATTATAATTATATTATCAGATTTTTGCTACATATCAATATTTGTAACTCTATCGATCAACAGTAGAGATATAATGAATAATGAGTTTTTATTTAACTTCTATTTATAAGATTTGAACCACAAATTTACATAATTTTGATCGCAAAAAGTACATTTGGATGCACCTTCTTACCGTAATAATATATTACCATCTTTATTTTTTTAATAATAAAAAAATGTTCTCTTGTTATTCCAGTACCAGCAAGTAATCATATTATAAAGTCATTTATTAAGATTTGAGAAGAAGAATATAATACTTGTGCATGTCATTTTTGTATTTCCTTTTTTTGCACCATATTCTTTTACTTTTAAGGGACAAAAGCAGGTTAGAGCAAATCAATTTTTATATAAGAATCTGGCCACAAATTGAATAGCTGAATTGCCTTTTATGAAAATAATAATAATAATAATATTTAAGTAGATAAAACATTTAACCCTTATTTTTAAATATAATATATTTGTGTTTTTTTTTATGGGGTACTATCTATTAAGTGATCTTCTGAAGTCATACTAATTTAATTTTTTATTCTCTTCTTAAAAGAATAAGGACGGTGTGATATGTGGTTGGAACTCTCGACAGGTCTTGGATTAAATTGGGCTAAAACAAAGCCCATGTGGGCTTCAAAATGGAGTGGCCATTTTCAGTAAGCCCACTTAAGGTGATATTTGTCTAGAGAAAATTTAATAAATAACTTATTTAAGAGTTAATACTGATAGTTCTGAGAGAATTTTTTAATTTTCAATACCTAGCATTAGAATTCTAACAATATCTAATAAATTTAATATACTGAATAATAGTAAAAATTGGAAGAAAAAAAAAAAGGAATAAAAAATGCTAATGGAATTAGAGAAAAATAGTCACACCTATACTTCACGATTACTTCCTTGGACTATTATAAAATGACATTAGTTTCACCCTAAATGTTGAGGACTTGAAGTGACAAAGAAAGTGTATTCAAGTGAGAGATAAAAAAAAAAGGGAAATTGTATGAAATATCAAACTATTAATTCAAATTAAATGCTATAGCCATAATTTCTTTTATTTGTAATTCGCAGCAAACATTCCATGTTTTTTGCCATCACATTTGTATACCGAAATATACAAATGCAGGACCCATTTGTATACCGTAATATACAAATGCAGGACCCATTTGTATATCGAAATATACAAATGCAGGACCCATTTGTATACCGAAATATACAAATAGACCCAAATACAGATTTTTTATGTATATGTATACTGAAATATACAGATTAATAGCCATAACAAACATAAAGTTTGCTATGGGGGGCAATTATACAAACTATAGCTATAACATACAAATATGATTTTTATGTTTGCTATATGTGAAAGTTGCTCAAATTCATTAAAACTTTTAACTTTACAAGCATTTTCCCTTTTTCATAATAAGTTTTTGATTTTCTTAAAATTATGTTACCTTTTACTTTTATATATCTTTTCTTTTTTATTTTCTTTCTTTTTTTCTTTTTCTCTTCAACACTTCACCGGATTTAAGTTGCTGGAAAATATCATGAACTCACTTTATCGTTCAGTTATCACTAATTCTATCTAGAAGAAATCAACTCTCTTTTTTTAATCATAAACTTTATTTTTTCATTTCACACCACCATTTTATCGTTGCCACACCGCCTCTTCCACCTTTTTTCCCATACTTTATCATTACTTGTTATTGAATTTTGGGTAGTAATAGATTAAGGAATATTTAAATTATGATCGATAAATTAGTTTTGTTCTAAAACATTAAAAATACCTTTTGTAGACAGTCCCCGTGACAACAAAATTAAAAATAGCAAAAATAATTTTCTTTACTACAAATTACAAATTCACTTTGAGCTTTTCTATCATTTCCAACTCCGATAAGGCACCAACTTTTCGAAAACTAACCAACTACGCGAATTTGTTAAATACGTCATCTTTTATACCCGCTCAATGAAACTTCACTAAAATTATGAAAAATAAAAAATAGAAAAAGAAGAAAAAAAGAACATGAGAAAAAGGTAATATGCTTATGAGTTTTTATATCAATGAAGAAAAAGTTACTATAAAAAAGAGAGAAGAAAAGACAAAAAAGGATGAAAAGAAAAGAAAAATAAAATGGAAAGATAGAATAAAGACAAAAAATAATGTAATATTATGTGACAAGACGCGGGTATACTTAATATAAATCTTTGACTATTTTCTCATGGAATTAATATAGAATTCTATAACTGATAGGATATATCGTATATCATTCATTGATTTTCTCTCTATTAGTTTGTTTCCCTATTTGATTGTTATCAGAAATTTGTTCTTTTCTTCTAAATTTTCTAGCAACTCAAACTCACAATCCTAATAAAATTGAGGAAATATTTTTTTTAAAATAATTGATAACCTATATAGGACCATCAAACAAGAACATAGTAGCACACAAACAAAGTAAATTTAACATTGGAAGGAAATATATACTGAAATCGAAAAAAGCATAATTGAGTAAATTCGATGAAAACAACGTAGAAAGTTCTACTTTTGACCGTGTATTACTACTTAGTTAGGCTATGTGTGTAGGTGTGGAGATGTCGCAAACACAATCATGCAAAGATTGAAATTGTCTGTATTACAATATTTTAAATAGATTAATGTTTTTTGATTTTGTGACTCATTTAATTTTAGATTAAATAAAAGGGGTTTAGTCTTTAATCCATCCAGAGTCATTCTCTTATGTAGATTTTACTTCTATTACTGCAGAGTGCAATATAACTAAATTCTATAAATATTCATCGAGTGTATAACCATGTCCAAATTATTTACATTATTATTACTATTTACGATCAATACGCTTTTAAATGAATTTCTATTATGATAACGAGTATGACATATTATAATTGTGCTACAATACTTAATTATCAAGAAATAAGACGATAGTCATAATAACAACAATATCAAAACTCAAAGTTAAATGACACATCAAAATATCACAAATACTTCTATGTACAAGAATTCATGTCAAATGTCAAAGGTTGGTTTTCTTTTTTCTTTTTAGTTGTACATTGTTTAGACAATACACCAAATTTGATAAATTTAGTGATAACTTTTGCCTATTGTTTTTTCAAAAATATCTAGTTATATAAAAAAAGAAAAGGAAAAACTACATAAAAAGGCCATCAAAACCTAAAATATTTACAAGCTCATACCTAAATCCAAAGTAACTCTTCATATACCCATTCTCTCCTGAATATTTACAGTCCATACCCCCTCCCCTTCATTAGCCCATTCCTTTATTGTCTAATCGTTCGGCCCAATTTGTTATTCAAGCCCATTCCTAATTGTCCAATCGTTCAGACCAATTTGTTATTCAAAGGGAATAGGTCCCAAGGAAATAACCCACCCGGTTTGTCTAAGTGGAGCAACGGCGAAGTTCAACAGTTCTGTACAGTTTCTTCCGTCTGCCATTGTTAGTCGAGACCATTCTGTTTTTTGTGTGGTATAGTTCTTTCTCTATTCCACTTAAATTTGTTTTTTGTTTTCAATATACTTACTTTCGAATTAATTTTTGGTTCTCTGTGATTTTTTTCTCGATTTTTCTAATCGTTTTCTATGGGTCGTAAAAACATAGCAACTAGTCGTTGGTGGGGTCATCGTTCTAGTTATGTAAATTTTGTTGATAATAGTAGTGATAATGATAATGTAGGTGACCAAGAGTCGAGGGTTTGTAGCATGTCTGGGCCAGATTTTTCTCTACATTTGGATGCAAACACAACAGATAATGTCGGGTTAAGTGAAGAAATCAACCATGCAGATGTTAATGTGGGTGAAGAAATCGGGGTTGATTTGAAGAGGAAAGAGAAGGCATCCATGGATTCTGATCAACAACTGAATAAAAAACAAAATTTAGGTAGTCGTTCCGGTCCTTTCATTCCTTTTGAGTCTTTCCCCCAAACTGAAATAAAAAATATTGATGGATCCGGCGAAGAAGAAATTGATTCTTATTCTCATTTGAAGGTATCATGCTCTTTTGTTATGTTTATCCACTTTCTTTTACTTGATTATTTATTTATTTTGAACAGTTTAATATTTGTTGTTTGGGTATCATGTATTTGATTATGTGTTGATATGCTTTATGTTTAGTTTTATGATTTAGTAAAATGTTTGATCTGCTACATTTGTTTGTGTTTTAAAGTGTTAAGCTTTGTATTACTTACAAATAATGCCAATTCATTTCTTTCTACACACAATCTTTCATGTTCTGGACATTATTGAAATTTGTTACTAGGAAATTTTTTGAATTTTATATTCTTCTTGCCTTAAGAGTCCATCGACATGTCTCGTCTAGAAAAATAACAATATATCTGCATTAAATGCGTATGTGACTGAACAATATTCTTTCATTTGTGAAATAAACTATACGTTAAATACTTCAACAAATTCATTAGTTGCTCATTCAGTAATAGTGCATTTCCTGCTGGACTATGTTATTATTTTTGAATGATACCAGAAGAGTATGCAATATACTATTTTGGTATCATTCAGTAATTGCTCATTTTTCACTGATTATTTCTGAATGATACCATAAAAGTATGCTATATACTGTTATGGTATCATTCAGTAACTGTGCATTTCCTCCTATACCGTGGTATTGTTTTTGAATGATACACAACAGTATAAATATAATATTTTGGTATCATTAAGTAATTGCTCATTTTCTCTGATTATTTTTGAATGATACCAGAACAGTATGCTATATACTATTATGATATCGCTCAGTATCTGTGCATTTCCTTCTGGACTGTGTTATTATTTCTAAATGATACCACAAAAGCATGCCATATACTCCCTCTGTTTTAAAAAGAATGATCTAGTTTCCTTTTTAGTCTGTTTAAAAAAGAATGACCCCTTTCCTTTTTTTGGCAACACTTTAACTTCGACTTTCCAAGTGGCATGTTTAAGGCTATAAGATTAAATGGCATTTTGGTACATTTAACATAACTTTTAATTTAGAACCACAAGATTAAAAAATCTTCTTTCTTTTCTTAAACTTCGTTCCAAGTCAAACTAGGCCATTCTTTTTTAAACGGAGGGAGTACTATTTTGGTATCATTGAGTAATTGCTCATTTTCCACTGTTTATTTCTGAATGATACCATATGAGTATGCCATATACTAGTATGATATCATTCAGTGATAGTGCATTTTCCTATTGGACTGTGTTATTATTTCTGAATGATACCAGAAAAGTATGTTATATACTATTATGGTATCATTCAGTGTTTGTGCATTTCCCCCTGATAATTTCTGAATGATACCATAAAAGTATGTCATACACTATTATGGTATCATTCAATAACTGTGTATTTCTTCCTATACTATGTTATTATTTCTGAATGATACCATAACAATATACATATACTATTTTGGTATCATTCAATAATTGCTCATTTTCTCTAATTACTTATGAATGATATCATAATAGTATGCCATATACTATTATGGTATCACTCGGTAACTGTGCATTTTCTTCTGGACTGTGTTATTATTTCTGAATGATACCACAACAGCATGCCATATACTATTTTGGTATCATTCAATAATTGCTCATTTTCCACTGCTTATTCCTGAATAATACCATAATAGTATGCCATATATTATTATGGTATCATTCAGTAATTGTTCATTTTCTACTGATTATTTCTGAATAATACCATAAAAGTATGGTATACACTGTTATGGTATCATTTAGTAACTGTTCATTTCCTCCTAGACTGTGTTATTATTCTGAATGATACCACAACATTATACATATACTATTTTGGTATCATTCAGTAATTGCTCATTTTCTCTTATTATTTTTGAATGATACTAGAACAGTATGCTATATACTATTATGGTATCACTCAGTACCGATGCATTTCCTTCTGGGCTGTGTTATTATTTCTGAATGATACCCCAACAACATATCATATACTGTTTTGGTATCATTCAGTAATTGCTCATTTTCCACTGTTTATTTCTGAATGATACTATAAGAGTATGCCATATACTATTATGGTATCATTCAGTTTTAGTGCATTTCCCCCCTGATAATTTCTAAATGATACCATAACAGTATGTCATATACTTTTATAGTATCATTCAGTAACTGTGCATTTTTCTCCTTCTCCTTTTTCAGTGGTTTTTTATTTGCCTAATGTAGTAACTTGCATGTTGTTATTTTTTTTGGTAGCAAGGTCAATTTTTAATTTAAATGGATGTTGATTATAAATCGAAGATCGAGTATAGTTTTAATTCTAATGTTGTTGCGAACATAACTTCAGTTTTAACAAAAAAAAAAACAACTTGCTATGTTAAGGAAAACATGATTTGTGATGTTTTTAGATCTACCTCCTATTGTGCTTCATGGACGCGTTTTACATAATATCATGATGCGACAAGTCCAGCACTTTGATTCCAACTCTTTATACATTGATGTTAATGGGGTACAACTCCATTTTGAAATTGCTGAATTTGCCCTTGTTACTAGGCTGCAGTGTAATGGTTGTACAACAATTAAAATTCAATCAGATGAGAATCGGTTGGTGCAACGTTACTTTGGGTCTCCAATAGTGACATGGTATGATCTTGATTCTGTGTTTCGTGCCGGCCAATTCAAGTATGATGCTGATGCAGTGAAGTCATATCCTCAGCAACATCATTAACAGGAAGATCAATTTCAAAGCATGTATTTTTTTCATAAATTAGTAACTCTGTATTTTGTTGAGATATTTCTGGAAAATCAATTAGATTTTCCATTGCTGTGCAGTTGGTGCAGTTGTAGGCAATGACCAGCGGATAAGAAGTAATATATGGATTCTTCTTCTTTAAGTTGAGGTACACTTTCACTCCCATATAGTTTAATATTTTCAATTACGGAAATCTTTGCGCAATTGAATAGCTCATGTCAATACTTCCAGAAATATTAATTTTGAGATGATTTGAAATTTGTGTGAGAAAAGCTTCAAAATTTGTAGGTATTTCCACAAGCAGTGCATCAACATCAAAGTTGATGTAATTTTGCTATGAATTCCAAATTCTGTTATGCTGCAAAAAGATCAAAATTTGCTCCATTGATGGATAGAACGAACTTCAGTGTTGATTTGATCTGGAAGAATGAAAATTGTGTATGAAGGAAGAAGGAGAATTTGGGAAAAAAGCAGAATCGTGAATGAAGAAATAAGGAGGATTAGGGAAGAACTGATTGGAAGTTGATCGTTCTGTTTTTTTTAATCTGTTATGCGAATTGATTGGGAGGGGTATAAAAAGTAATTATTTCGGGGTATGAAAGTAATGGAGTATAACACTGTAATTATTTCCATCCTAAGGGGTATTTGCTTAGTTTCCCCAAAGAAGAATGTTATTAGGTTACATATTTTATGTATTATGATTTTCTCTGACAATAATAGTAGAAAAATTATAAAAATATTGTTTTTTTTGTAATTATGAATACAAATATTTCAACATCTTTTTTGAGGACACGAATATTTCAGTATCTTTTATCATGAATTAATGTGTTTTCTCATAAATTTTAATATTAACTAAAAAGTTATAAGGGGACAAAAATGATCTATCACTTATAATAGTAAGCATTAATTTAAGTTAATAAGATTTTAGCCATTTATTTTCAATAATTATCTTGGATATTATTATAAAAATATTATTTATTATTATTAAGATTTGAGTAGTTCAATTTAAAGTTTTAAAATATTTATATTAGAGAGTAGATAGTTTTTTTTCTTTTTATATAGATACTAGTAAACATGCTTCACGCGGAATGAAAAAACTATTAAATTCATGATTTTTAAAATAATATATTAGTTTCGATTTTCAAATAAATTAAATACTAAATTCTAACTCGTTTTAACACAGTTTTATAATATACACTTTAAGTAATACAAATAAAATAAATGCTTATGACATGTCATTTTCTGATGCAAATGCAATTGTTAGTGATCGTGCTGAAGAAAAATATACTACAAAAAACAGTTTTTTTTTATTTTTAAAAATACACGATTATTAGCTTTGGAACCTCTCCTTTAGAGAAATTATTTGAAATAAAAGAAAAATATTAAGATCATATACTTAAGATTTTTTTAACAATATTTTTCAATTATATATTATGAAGAAAAGTCATCAAACTGCAATTAATCAACAACATATGCATGCGTGGAGAAAACAAAGTCAATATTAGTGACAAACAATTATTAATGTGAAAATCCCATATTCATTCTTCTAAATGACTCTCAGGAGAATTATTAAAATACCATTAACCGCAGGATCTAGGGGTATGGCGGTAGTCCGCCAAGCCGTCCAGACTAGTGGTCATTTAATATCCTTATTCAAGAACAAGAACCAAAATACGCAAGATCATGTTATAGTTTAATGGCTGTATGGTAAACTTTCACACAAGCAAGGGGTCTGTCGAAGATATAATATACTTTAGATGAACTCAGATCTAGCGATTCTAACTGTTTTGAGGCCTTTGGCGTCCTTCCGCGGACTATGGCGGCCCATTATAACAGCTTGCTAGATGA
>JAJONR010010286.1:0-25734 GCA_029582245.1 Solanum etuberosum
CGGCAAAACTTATGCAAATACTCCTATTAAAAGTTTAAGATTAAACAATACGGTAACAAGATTTTACATTTTTAGCTTCTTGGTGAAGAATTGAAGTGCTTCTTCAAGAACACACTTGCGAATTTTTTTTTAATAATTTTGAGGTGATACTTTAAAAGTTAAAAAAAAAAAATACTAACTTTTAATCAGGTTTAAAAAAAGATACTATAATAGAAGTCATCAAACAATACGGCAAAACTTATGCAAATACTCCTATTAAAAGTTTAAGATTAAACAATACGGTAACAAGATTTTACATTTTTAGCTTCTTGGTGAAGAATTGAAGTGCTTCTTCAAGAACACACTTGCGAATTTTTTTTTAATAATTTTGAGGTGATACTTTAAAAGTTAAAAAAAAAAAATACTAACTTTTAATCAGGTTTAAAAAAAGATACTATAATAGAAGTCATCAAACAATACGGCAAAACTTATGCAAATACTCCTATTAAAAGTTTAAGATTAAACAATACGGTAACAAGATTTTACATTTTTAGCTTCTTGGTGAAGAATTGAAGTGTTTCTTCAAGAACACACTTGCGAATTTTTTTTTAATAATTTTGAGGTGATACTTTAAAAGTTAAAAAAAAAAAAATACTAACCGAACCGTACCGATATCGAAGAGAAACCGATTGGAATGGTTTTTAAAAAAATTAATTTTAATTATACATTATAAAAAATAAAAAAAACTCAAAAAATTAAAGATGGTAGAATTTTTTTAAAAATAACCGACCAAACCATCCCATTAACCCCCTAGATTAAATATAATATTTGAATGCATAAATATACTTAGATCACCACCTCACACTTCTAAATGTTTTCTTGATGCTCCATTTATATTATACTTTACCCAACCTTTAAGAGGGAATTTCTACTCAAATTAAGTGATCATGATCTCAGTCCTTATATCCCCTTAGCTCATTTAATATCTTATGTCTAGGATTTATAACCTTTAGTAGCGTTATCAAATTTCTTGTAATATTGTGAGTGATACCATCATATCTTTTTTAGAGCTTTTTTTCAATGATAGAGTAGAGATCTCATATTCCAGGTTAATTATCATGTCACATGTGAGCTGTTCCTCTCTTTGTTTGCCACTATATATGATGTTTTAAAAAATTCCTAGCCTTTTTTTTCATATTTGGGATCCATAATAACCAGTCTTCCATTTCACCAAATTCTGATTTTACCTCTTGCAGTATTTACTATACATTAATGGTTATATCCTGAAGTTTCACTATAATTTACATAATAGAGCCATAGATTCTTGTAAAATTTTGAAACCTAATCCTCCTTCCTTATGTGACAAGCATAAATTTTTTTAACTTTGTCTAGTGCCTACCTCTGCCTATTATGTAACTAAAAAAAAATGGATCATCATCTTTTCAATGGTATTAATAACATTTAAAGGAGGATTCATCACTGATAAAAAATGTTTTTGTAGGACATGTTTAATTATAATTGTTCTTTCTCCAGGACAATAATTTTCCTTTTCATATTTGCAATTTAGTGTTGATTCTATGAATCATTTGCTGATAAAAAGTCTTCCGCTTTCTCATATAAATAGTGGGATACCTTAGGTTAGATACAGGATCGTCTTAACCTTTAGGCCGCTAAAGTCATCGCTTGGGGCTCCAGACCCCCATTTTATTAAAAAAAAGTACTTATGCATATATATTAAAAAAATAAAATTATATGATTTTTTAAATTTCTTTAAAACTAAACGGGTAAGAAATAATTATTCAAAGTGGTTAATTTCCACTTTCTTAAAGAATGGAATAATTTTTGGGAATTATTTCCTGTGTGGGAAAATTGTACCTTCTTATTTATTTCCTGATAATTTGATTATTTACCATATATTCATATTTTTTTTAATATTGAAGTCTCTCCTACAAAATTTATTGAGTTATTGTTGCTTTTTTGGGGGGATTAATATCGGAGCTGGGAGCCCCTTTTATTCAACTCAAATAGTTATTGTTGCTTACAAGTTACCAAAGAACAAAATTTGTTTTTTGGTGTCTTCTTCAAAATTTTAAGAAGTGCTACCTACAATCATTGTGTTAAAGGAACACAACATTATTCGTTATATTTATATCAACTTATCAAGTTCTTGAGACAGGTTTTATTATTCTAACTTTATTTTATAGTTTTTCTTGAAAATTTATAATTGTTGATATTCTTAGTTCATTAATATTATATATTCTTGTTTTAGTTATTATTAAAATTTATTCAATTTAAATATGTCAGCTAGAAAATATGATTTCATCTTACAAAAAAGAGGAAACTTGAAGAATTAAATAAATCTCAAAAAGAGTACTTGATAGTTTTTTTATAAATAATAAATTTTGATTCAAAAAATATGGGTATGTTCTTCAAATGAACAACTCACAAAGAGTTGAGTTAGATATTAATAACGTCCAAGAAGAAAACCTAGAAGAAGTTGGTGGAAAATGTAGCATAGTTCCCTATAATTAAGAACTCTTAAAGAATTTAAATTGTTGCATCCCTAAAATGTGACAATCTTTTATTTTTAAAAATAAATAAATGAATATTAGGAGCCCTCTCTAAAATTTGGCTTTAGGCCCCCAATCTTATTGAGTCGGCCTTATTAGATAAAAAGGAAAATCTTTCCTTAAAGTTTCAGTGGCTACCTTTGCTACTATCACCTCTCTTTGTGACACATATTTGTGTAAATAAATAGCATTTTTTACCTGGTTGATTTTCTGCCCCAACGCTTTCTGCACTTTTTCCTGTAAGAAGTTGCATTGATTTTTGTACACCCTCTAGGCATCTCAAACATTTGAACCGTGCCTCACAAATGTCCGGAGAAGAATGTACTTCAGGAAAAGAATAATTGATATGGTTTATAGGTTGGCGGGAAAAATAATAGCATAGAACAATTGGTGAACGTTTGCCAAATCAGGATAGCAGGAAGGCAGTAATTCCTAAACAAGAGTTTGCACTAAATTGACAAAGATTAAGCAGTAAACGTGTGGATACTTGAATAACTGAGCAATTCGCGGCCATAAAAAACACTCAACAAAACATCTAACAAGAACTTCTGATAAAGTTTTAATTTTAAGCTTCGACAGAGCAATAATCTGCCAAAGGCAAACATAAAGGTACTTAACGAACTAATATCTTGTGAACCAAACACAAAAATTGGAGTTGCTCTCTCGAATCCAATAGCAGTGTATATATCACGGTAAGCTCTTAGTTCAACCTCTGGGCAGCTTCCTTGGCAAGAACTCTCTCTTTGGCCTTGGTCCTGGCCTGTGACTTGGAGCCCATGATACCACCACCCCACTTCTTCCTGTTCTCTTCATGCTTATCATTGAAGTTGGCCTGAAAAAGTAAACAAGCATCAAGAGAAATCCTAGAAGAGCATTACATCAAAATGCAAACCAAACTAGCAATTAGTAGAGATACCTTAATTGCCTCCAAAACTCTGCTGAACTCCATTTTGTCTTCATTCTTCACAGTTGTCAAACACAAAGCTGAAGCAGTTTTCTTATGCACGATCTGTGCAGAGTCATCAATATCAGTATCTAATCTGTTGGGAAGCATTAAGAAAACAGACTAAATAGTACTTACCAATCCTAAACGTGCTTTCCCCTTCACAATGCAGTAAGGAATTTCCATCTTTCTGCATAGTGCAGGAAGCCAGACAACCAACTCTATTGGGTCCACATCATGAGCAATCACTACTAGTTGAGCTTTGTTCTGAAAGGAATGACATCAATGGAAAATGGTTACTATAAAGATGAAAAAATGTGTGCTTGAGAAAGTATGATAGAATTTGCAAGACCACAACAAACCTGCTCAATAAGGTAAGTGATATGCTTAAGGCCATACTTCACAATAATGGGCTTCTTTGTTTCGGGAGTTTTTCCTTCAGCTTCAGCTTGAGCCCTTTTAACAAGACGCTCCTTCTTTGCAGCTTTGTCCTCAGGCCTGTACTTAAGAAGCATCTTGAAAAGGTTGGAGGCTGGCATGTTCAAAGGGCAAAGACAATGGAAAAACTCAAATCAGTATCACTGAAATAAAATACCTCATGCAAGTAAAACAAAACAAAAGATGAGTTGAGAGCTGATAAACAATACTATCAATTTTGGTCTACAGGAGAAGTGGCAAGACGTAATGGTTACATGGCAGCAGCTAAGCCTTTTAAAAATGACCACAAACAGGTGTGTGAAGCATTACAAAATACTACATTTCCCAAAACAAAATATTTTGTCAGAAAAATGGATCATTTCATTGATATATTTTCAGGAAAAAAAAACAGGGGTTAGGTTATCAGTAAAAAAAAATCAACAAAAAATAACTAATGTCGGTAATATTTTTTTATGAAAATGATTTCCATGAAAGATAAAACGCCACATTCCAAAACCACACAATAGCACAAGTCCATTTTACAAAAGAAAATGATAAAGAAGAATATAGTGATGACAACTATACTCATTACCCCTTGCATTAGGGGAATCAAGAGGAATCTTTTGACATGATTCTATAGGCACAGAGATATCAAAGTCCAAAATGCTGGGAAGAATTGTCTTAAACAAAAATAACTTTTTTTTGTTTTGGTACACGTCCTTAAAATAAACAACACACAAGAATAAGCAAATGAATTATTCCATATTAAATCCCAACAAAATATAATAGTAGTAGTTTCTGAACTAATTCTACTACTCCCAAAAAATAGCTTCTTCTAAAAGGAACAATAATAGCTCAGTCCGTCACTTGGTTATGAACTATAAAATAAGCCAGCCAACAGTTTCAGAGGTGTGAGCCTGGAGATTTCATCCATATTGCTCACTCAGCAAAAGCCGCAAACTTTCACTGAGGTTATAATTGGAATCATAAGAACCCACAATCTAAGCACAAACAACCACTGTCTTCAAGTACACAGTGAGGCATAGTTCAAACATCTATGGAAACACATTATAGTTCCAATCAAATACTCCATTCATAATAATTTTTTGCTACTCATGAGACCAGTTCTGGTTAAAGTTCCAAATAATATGCAGTATAAAACATACTTACATAAAAACTAAAAAATAATAATAGTAAGTAGCTCGTGGACTAAACATAGATGCCAGAGATTTAACTTGCAGCTGCAAATATAAGGAATTGGAAATTGATATTGTTGACAAAAAAATACAGCAACTTATTTTTACCAAAAAACGCAACAGGAAATTAGGTTAGTAAAAGGACACTGACCGAGGTTCTTATCTAGGGTTTTGGTGAACTGGTTGAGAGCAGGAGGGACCTTCAATCGCAACTTGAGAATCCTCTTCTTCCTTTGGAGGGTAACATTCCGAGGCCATCTCACATTCCTTGTTACATCCTTCTTCGGTGGCAGCGCCCCACCGATACCAAACTGCTTTGGCCGCTTCTCGAACAGTGGATTCACCACCTTCGACGTCTTCTCCGCCTTCTTCTTTGCTGCTACTGCAACACCCTTCTTTGGAGCCTACACAGAAACAAAAATGAATGTCAATACTTGTGAAGAAAGAACGGAAC
Source organism: Solanum etuberosum (assembly GCA_029582245.1). Classification (NCBI taxonomy): domain Eukaryota; kingdom Viridiplantae; phylum Streptophyta; class Magnoliopsida; order Solanales; family Solanaceae; genus Solanum; species Solanum etuberosum. The sequence goes on from JAJONR010010286.1 coordinate 5,560, forward strand.
CAGAGACAGAGAGGAGAGCACTGAGCATACCATTTTTGCGGGAGACGGAACAAAACCCTAGAGTTGACGATGCACAACACATATATAACATGTGTTCGCCGTTTGGGCCGGACTCCTTTTGCCTTCCCTCTAATTAAAAATATAGCCTCATTGCAAATTAATTGAAAAAATTTATCTCATTTTCAATGTGAAAAAATAAAGTCACTAGTTTTTATGAGTTAATTATTTACATACACTCTAAGTTTACAATATTACACGTATCTTATTAAATTTTGATATGTTCAGATACATTCATATACATTCAGATACATGTATCTTGAAATACATAAAAGTCAAAATTAGGTGTAATTTATTCTAGATACATTGTATCCAAGTGAATTCGTATATATCTGGGATACATAACAAATCTCATTTTCGTTCCTCACCTCCCTCCTGTATCACTAGCCACTCTCTTATGTATATGGTATCCAGATACATGCAAATCATACTAGATATACACTAAATACATGTACTTGATGTGATTTGCATGTATCTGGGATACAAAATGAATCACACTCGACTCCCTACCCATCTTACTCGTCTATTTCCCTATTTTTAGTGTATCTGGTAGCAAAAATACATGTATCAAAAGTGTATCTTTCTTAATATATATGGTAGAAAACTCTTAAGTAGTGATACGATACGTAATATTTTAAAAGTATAAGCAATAATAATATATGTGGTAGTGAAATATGTCTAATTATGTAATTTTTCCAAATATAAAATCTGATAATAAATATAATTAAAATTTGAAAATATGCCTTTAGATTTAATTTTCTTCCTTCTTTTCGTCTATATTTTATTTTTCATGTTCTGTAAATTGTTCACTCTTAAGTTTTCCTCTTCATTTTAATATTACTAGTTCAAGCACGTTTATCCCAAAAACTTAATCTAAACATACTGTAAATGATAAATTTGGTACAATATATTATAGGACATAATTATCAGAAAATAAAAGAATGCAATATTTAACTTGAGAAGAGAAGAAAATTAAGATCAACAAATTAGAAACAAAGAAAAGCTCGTAATTCCTCAAACTTGCATTCTTTCTCCCTCGACAAATTAATTCTATCTTTTATAAATTTATTCAGGCTTAAAACAAATCATAAATTTTATAATAACATGCATATCATATAAGTTGTAACACCCCCTAAATACTAAAACCACTATTCGCATGTCAATACACCATTCCTTAATTACTACAATATGTTTTATTCTCATTTTAGGAACTTGAAATTTCGTTATATTTGTAAATTTGCTTAACATAAATTGTGATTGTAATTTAAGGGATTGTGTTAGGGTATTTACGTAATATACTAATTAGAATTACCTATAACTTGAAAGGGAGGTGAGGGATATACATATAGGTATATATGTATGCATTTTGGGCGGTCAACTTTTTGTTTTGGGCAGCCACCTTTTAGTGACAGTTGTGTTAAGTGATAAACATCACTTTTGTAACTGTGTTTTCACACCTCCTCTAGAGAAATTCGTTTTCCTTAAGTCTAAGAACCTTGAGAACTTTATCTAACGAGATTGTTCTTCAAAATCATAAGAGAAAAACTTGGTCCTTTTGGCTGGAATTCGAGACACACCCTTTTCTTTGGTAAGTGATGAAATCTGTTTTTGTGCTAGATAGTGTTTAGTATTTTAAGCATACCTTGTTCTTTAGAACTCCGTTTACAATGAATAAATATGATTTGGAAAGCTACTTCATATACCTACAACTATTATGTTTATGTAGAACTCTAATTTAGTTGTTATGAATTCGAAATATGGGATGCAACATAGAACAAGTTCTGTCCAGATTTCGGAATTAGAAATTTTGTATGTTCAACTGTTAGTGTTTTGATTATATTTTTTTTGTACAAAATATATTTTGCGGTGATTTTTAATTATTTGCAACCTCAAGAGATGTACCTACATCTTTCATGAAGGATATAAAGTCCAGTTTTACAGTTTTCCTTTGCAAATCTAAGTTGCGACATGAGGTACCAGGCTGGCCAGAATTACTATTTTGGGAGCATACTCGTATTTGTACAGGCTAGGCTTACTTGTGATGATAATCTTATTTTACGTCAACATTATTGAGCTACTAGAAATTGAGGAAGTTATTTAATTTTATTTTTATGGTTGTATATACTCATGTACAAGTTGAGGACCTTGATACATTGGTTGGTCTACGGTTTGAACTCTTGAAGTTGTGTTGGACTGTTTCTATGCTAAAGCACTGAGGGTTGTGTATAAACTTGTACTTGTACTCTTGTTACTAGCTGGTATATTTGAAAGTTTATCTTGTTACCTTGGTTACTTCTTCTCACTTTGCATTGTCGTGTTGGTATCCTTTGAGACTTTACAGACACTTGTGTAACTCGCCCACTTGTATGGATTGTTTGATCACCTGGCATTCTTGTTGTGACTTTGTCTTTCTTGTGGTTGTGACTTTGTCACTATTGGCATGCCTCTTGATTCGGGTCATTTTCCATCTTGACTCTGGATTTTTAGTTCGTCTTAAGTATGGAAGTTGTCCATTTTAAGTACGAACTAGAAAGTCATTTTTAATATGGTTCTTGGTTCTCTTGATTATTGGGCTTTGACCAATCTTGATACAGGGCTTCAGTCCTTCTTTATACTTGATTATGCTTGGTGTGACGGCATGATGTATATATTGGGCGAGCCTTGTTATTGAATCTCTTGGAAAATGGTGCTATGAGCGTTCTTGACATTTGGATCTTTAAATATCGAACTTGATACTCTTGATATATTGTTTACTTGATTTATTTATTATGTTTCAATTACGCTGCTCATGACTTGAGAAAGGTAACTTAATGAATTTGAGGGCTCCAAACCTATAGATTTTACACCACTAAGCTTTATGCTTAGCGATAGTTGTTTCTATCGTAGGGAATGATCAAGAGGATGCATGAACCTGGCCATTGGAGATGGAGTTTTTGAGAGCCTTAAGGAAGATCACATTTGCATATACGCATCTATATTTTGTATAAACCTTGGGACTTGTACATGATCTATGTGTTGTACATTTACATGAAATTTAGAAGGCCGATTCGATCATGTCTCCATGGGTTGTAATATAAGTATAATTACATGTTTTGCTATTTTGGGTGTGTGTAAACCCAAGTCTTGTAATATACTAAATTCACTATTTGTTTTGAATGTTTGTGTGAAGCATGAACCGGCTAATTTTGGTACTCGAAAGTTGGTAATATTTTTTTTATATCATTTGTAAGTGTGAGGATAATATATGCATGAAAATCTCGTAAGTTATTTGCTTAGATTATTTTGGAAGGATTCTTCCGCCATAAGTTAAAATTCTACGCAGTTTAAATTTGACATCAAATAAATGTTAAAATGGGCAGGCTTCACATCCTTAACTATTTTTTCTTTATGAACCTAATTCCTCTACTAGATTATAATCAATATGCCCTACGTTAATCTCTTTTAAATGTCGCAAGTATTATATTAGATTTCTTCTTAAGTGATAGTATCCTTCCGAAAGGGTCGCTACATAAGTGATCATGTTTTTGTTAATTTTGTTAGACAAAAAGAAAGCGTTTGACTAATTCATGATTCAACTAAGAACTTAAAGCACAACCCCGTGTCAGATTTCACTGCTATATTGAAATGCACTATAATAAACTTTACAAGTAGTTTTCTGTTTCGGATAACAAACAACAAAATGTGATCTCATAAAATTTTCATAGAATATGAAAAAAGCTTCACCACATTACTTAATATTTTGAGGAAAAAACGAGCAAAGAAAATAAAAGTAGAACCGACAAATCTATATATCTATAATAAAGGAGAAACATAGACAAGGTGATGTGACACCTCTCTATGATCTCCATTTGCATTTACTGTTTTCTCCTTTTTTGACATTATTTCTTATTTAAATTAATTATAGTATTATAAAAGTAAATTACTTAATTTGTTACAAATAAATATTTTATTAATATAGGAACATTTATAATAAAAACTCTTCACATTCTTTTTTATTACCCATGACTTACACCTCTTAATTTTTAGTTTTAATAATATTTATGATCCCTGTACTTTCATGTTCATAACCTCCAAATTTAAATTTGTAAGTTTATGATGTATAAATTCATATTTAGTTTCATGAAGATTCACATTCAAGACTATCATTCTCTTCTTCATCATATTGATTTGTGAATCAACTAACCTGTAACAAAAAATAAGTACATGAAGGTAAGAAATATATATCGTCAAGTCTTTCTTTTCATTTCCTCAATTTTGTCTATATAAATTTATATTTAATTTCATGAAGATTCACATTCAAGAATACATTTTCTCTTCTTCATCATATTAGTTTGTGAATTAACTAACATGTAACAAAAAATAAGTATATGAAGGTAAGAAATATCTAATTCTCAAATCTTTCTTTTTATTTTTATGTACTTGGACATGTTTTCTTAATATTTTATTTATGTATGTATTATCATTCTCCAAGCAAGTATAATAAAAAATATCTTTGTAATAAGGAATAATGTGTTGTTAGTATGTGATTGTTCTCTCTAATAGTCAGTTTGCGAGGATACAATGCAATTTGATTACAATATTTGCTAGATTTCAAGAGATGATTATTATTTATCGTTAGTACAATTGAAAAAAATAATTTACATAATTATTACATACAGTCTAGATTTCTTTCTTTCTTTTGATATAATTATTTTTGATTGGTATATGATATTTTATTTATTCATAATTATATTTTTCTATTCAATTGGTTAGCATATGATAAAGTGTTTGACATATGATGCAGAATAGGGTAGCAGATCTACTTGCAAAGGAATGTGGTAGAAGATTTTTCTAAAGCATAATTAAAGATTATTTTTACTAGATTTTTTTTTACTTGATTTGTTGTTCGCAACAAATTTCCATAAGTGCTGAAAATTAACTGCAAGCAAAATAAATAAAAGAAAAAATGATTTTTATTAATGAATCTTGTGAGTACAATTCTGTTGTTCTCTTGATTCTTCTCTCCTAAACTTCTCTAAGATTTGAGGGCCTTCAGTAGCGTACTTCTCGAATTGTTGGATGATGTAGACCTCCTTGAGATGTGATTGATCTCCGGGAACATCGGGAAGCCCTTCGCCGTTTCAAGTTGATCTCCGGGAAGAACGTATTGACCACTCCTTCGAAGAGCTATGTAGTTGGTGTTGTAGCTTTATCCAATTGCAGAATGCTTGTTTAAGAGTTTTCTTAATGCCCTTAGAATGTTATGTACATCCCCTATTTATAGTTGTAGGGGGTGGACAAGGTTGCATATGATTGGCCAAATGATGTCATTTTGACACTTGGCGGATTGTGATTGTTTCTTGCACTTGATTGAGACTACCACCTCATTTGGACATATGACACGTGGCATGAGTTTGGGCTTCAAGGTGAAATGGACCTTGGATTTGAATTTAATAAAATGGCTTTGTTTATTTGTAAAGTCCAAATTAATCATTCAGCCCAAATGATCATGGATTTAATTCAAATTTCATATGAATTTAATCCAATAAAATTTATGTGTCTACAAATGCCCCTTACTTCGCGACTTGTCAACGTGCAGGCTTGCCGAAGTTTGACGAAAAGACTTGAAGTACTGATGAATGTGTTTTCATTTTTTGAGACTTGTCGACATATAGGCTTGCCGAATTTTGACGACGAGAGTTGAAGTCTTCATGAAGGTGTTTTCATTTTTTTGAAACTTCTCTACGTGTAGGCTTGCCTTATTTGACGACGAGAGTTTAAGTCTTCATGAATGCATTGTTGAGACTTTAAGAGTATTTATTTTTTGTCGTCACATTCTAACTAGGCCACTACAAATGATTTGTTTGTAGTGATCTCAATTTTATTTTTTAAAACATTCTTGCTCAACAACCACGTGGCCCCTCTATATTGATTTCAAATAGATGAGTCTAGTGAGTGGTAACATTTTTTTTTCGTGTGATCTTCGTTGCAAGGTGTCAGAAAAAAAGGAAGATTGATTGGAATTTTGAATCAGATAAAAAGAATATTAACTTTCCTTTGGTATCAAAGACAATTAAGACATTCTTCTTTCCTTAACTTTTTGGTTCATCCTTCTATATTGGTGTGGCTTCAAAATGGACAGTCAATATCTCAACCCAAATTCACCTTATTATGCCTTATAAAAGGATTAGAAATCTTTCACAAGAATCTCTATATAATCCTCTCCAATGCACAAAGAATTTCATCACACAAAATTTTAGACGCCGCAAAAAATAAGTTATCCGAGTGTATTTAACTGTTCAGCTGCGACGTCGTTTGTTTTTTATCAAATTAAGAGACGTAGCCTCCATCATATCTCAAAAACTTCAAGCAAAAGTACTCTTTCTACCTTTTCAGGTAACTTTAAATCTTGTTTAGCAGTAACCCATTTTGATGGTTCAGCTTTGCGCATCTGTAGTGTAAAATTCGTATCTCATTGTATAAAAATAAAAAACGCAAGCCGTTTGATTTTTTCAAAACTAAAAACATGGAACTCTGACATATAAAATATTTGTAGCCAAATTCCTCTTCAATTGCTACAGTTTTGATTTTCAATATTGAACTCGTGTTTTGATGGTCAGATCTTTTTGTCTTGTGATTTCTCTAATTGTATTTTTGCCAATGTAACCTTTTATTTTCAGAGCCACGTTGTGCAATCTTGGTTTCTAGCAATGACAATGGATTTTAGTGATCGAGAGGTGCCATACCCTTGCCTTAAGATCGTGGAGAATAAGCAACATTCGCGTGCCAAAGTTCTCACCTTGAAAGTTCATCTTCCGGTGATTGGCACTTTCCCTCTTGTTAGAAAGATGTTGGACACTTCTCATCATCTCCCAAATGGTCGTCAACAGAAATGAAGGACGTCATGAACAACTTCTCCGGCAACATCACAACTAAAAAAGTTCTTTTCTTGAAGTCTTCCACTCATAAAAATGTTGTTGTTGTTGTCATCCTTCATCGTCGTGATGAAAATCTTAGCAGTTGATGTGTTCTTACTTTCGGGGTTTGGTGAGGTTCGTATACGTCTGGCTATTGGGAGTGGGTAGAAGATGTGTTTGTGCGCTGGAAGGAGACTTTGGATAACATCAAGACTTATGATGCTATCTTTGCTTCAATGTTCACATATGACCATAACGAGAATGTTCTCCAGGCCTTTTGCTAGAATTGGCGTCCATCCACAAATACGGTCTCTACCTTCGTCGGAGAGTTATCTATTTCTTTATGGGATTTGAGATCCATTGGAGGCTTTCCTATTCATGGTTCCTTTTATGATGAAGTTATACCCTCGGCTAAGGAGTTGACACATGTAGTGATCAAGGGAAGTCTTTTCTCCTAAGAAGCTGATCCTTCTTATTTTCGGCATTCTACCGACTTACCAAAGGTGCCATCGACAAATTCTCCTTTCGAGAATGGACAAAGTTCTAATTTAGGGGACTGAGAAAATATGTTGAGCCTTCACCAATGACGTCTAAGAATTGTACGAAACCAAGGATGAATCATGATCCTTCTGGAAATATTGACATGAGCTTTTTACCACGAACTGAAGAAGAGAATGCTCCTTTTGTCGAGCTAGGCGTAGAAGAATCACTCAGAGATGAGACTTATCTGGCGGCTTTTCTTACATGTTGGCTTTGCAAGTTTGTGCTTCCTAACAACAAAGCTGATTGTATTCATGCTAGTGTCTTCAAAGTTGTAAGTTTGATGGCTCATTGGGGAAATATTTTCTTTGACGGTTTCGGTCCTTGCAAGCATCTATCGCGGCCTCAGGGATATATCTGCTTCTTCAAACTTGGGTGCTTGCGACATACTACTTCCCATTCATTATGTATATTGACATGAGCTTTTTACCACGAACTGAAGAAGAGAATGCTCCTTTTGTCGAGCTAGGCGTAGAAGAATCATTCAGAGATGAGACTTATCTAGCGGCTTTTCTTGCATGTTCGCTTTGCAAGTTTGTGCTTCCTAACAAGAAAGTTGATTGTATTCGTGCTAGTGTCTTCAAAGTTTCAAGCTTGATGGCTCATTGAGGAAATATTTTATTTGGCGATTCCGGTCCTTGCAAGTATCTATCGCGGCCACAAGGATAAATCCGCTTCTTCAAACTTGGGTGCTTGCAACATACTACTTCCCATTTATTATGTATATGGATGGATAGGTGAGTATTTTGAGACCTACTACCGTGTTACCCGCCCCCAACAAGGTGTGCGAATGTGGTAGATTTCTGGAGAAAGATGGCAAAATATTTTGACCTTATTAACGCTCACAAGTTATTTGAACAAGTGAATGTGCATAACCTCCACAATCTGGCCATGCTACAAGGAAAAGAGTTGCATATTGATGATAGTGGAAAATTGTCCACTTCCTGGAGCTATTTCCTTATAGGCATTCGTTCAAGTTTTGTCACTTTGAGGCTGGATGATGAACTGATTGTGGAGCCTTATAGCCCTCACCGATTTAGTCAACAATTTGGATATTTTCAAAATGTTCTGAGTGCACTCATAGACCACCATTATGATGGTTCACTGCAAGTTTTGGTGCAACTATGGGATTCATGTGTTCATCTTGGAAGCTATTCGAAGATCATCAGACCAATGTGTCCATTCAATAAGGGGTCTTTAATGACTCGTGAGTATTCAGACTAGTGACCATCCCATCGAGAGATTCTGTTGAGATGAAGTATCCACATAATTTTGAGAAGTCCGAAAAAGGATGATGCTTCCATATCAACTCAAGGAGACCAACTTCAAGAAAATCTTCCTCACTCTTTAAAGTCTAAGGTGACAACAAATATCCTTCTGCAATCTATCAAAGTTGTTTCCAAGTCTAAAAGTTTGAAGGGCAAGGCTACACATGTGGATAATGGAGTTAAGAGTCCTTTACAGACTCCCAAGGCAGCCAACATCATTGATTTTGAGGTGATCGACGTAACTCTCAAGAGGAAAAAACCTTCCAGCTCATCGGACAAAAGTGTTGAAAAGTCACTTGGCATTGCACCATTTTGTAGCAACACGTCCAAAATGTTTATTTCATTCCATGAGATTGGCATCAGTACTAGTGCAGACTCTAGCTCCAATGAGAGAGCTACATTGGAAGCGTTTGAAGAAAAAGCCTAAGGACTTGAAACGATCAACAATGTGAGTTCGCAGAATTGGATTTCATTAGTATTGATACTGAGATTTTTGAAGATGGTGATGTTAGTTCTATAATGCCCTTGACTGAATTGGCACATCAGGTAAAATTCACCTCTTGAAGATTTCTTTAAACTTGCATTTTTTTCTCATTCGATATTAATTTAATTTTTTAAAAATTGTCCAGTTGGATCTTGGGGACATCCCTAGCGATGTAGATGTATTTGAAGATTGTATCACAAGTCCAAACTCCCTCAATGGGGCGAAGAGTTTTCACCTCCCACTTGCTGAAGTTAAGAGTCAAGCTGCAAATGAGATTCAACTGAAAAAGTTGACGGTCCCTTTTTCGGAAAAGGTTGAAACTTCTCAAAATATCTCAACTACTAATGTGGGGGTTAGAGCATATCAAATTGGATGTTCAGATGTCTCCAAGGATTTGATCCGCCTTTTGCTGGGGATTGCCTGAAATTTTGGACCACAAAAGACTATTTTAAGCTTCAAATTATCTTACATTTCTGGAATGTGGCGTACCTTATGTGAGTGTATTACTGAATTCTCTGTTGAATCTTCGAAAAACCTCAAAGAGTTGGAGGCAGGTGTTGCCTTGATTCTTAAAGGGCTTCTAGAAGTTAACATCATCAACCTTTCTCCTTTGGAGGTTCTGCTTGAAGATTTTTTCAAGAAACATGGAGATTACGATGTTGTGAGGCTGTCCACTTCCCAAAAGATGACAAGGGATTCTCATCAAGAGTTGCTTTTTGCTGCACAACAATGTTTTGATACCACAAATGAGGAGAAAGTCAATATGGACAAACACTTGGAAGATCTTCAAAAGGTCCTTACAAGAGCTGAAAAAGAGCTAAAAGTCTGGACTTCTAAGAAGAAGAAAACCATCTCACTTATTGAGGATCATCAAAAGAGGTTGTCTGAAAATCAAGAGACTATCACTAACCATGAAGATGAAATTCATGCCATCGAGAAAACATAAAAAATATTTTCAACATAATACAATATATTGTTATTTCAAAATATGATATTTTGTTCAGTTTACTTCACACGATAAATGTTTTATTCTACCATATACATATGAATAGTTTGCACTTAAAAATATGTAAAAAAAATTTATATTTTATATGACTAAAAAAGATAAGAGCAGATGAAAAGAAATATCAGCACTGTTTATATATCTAATACTAACCTGAATATAAATATTATATACTATTGTCTTATAAATATTTCTTATATATAGTTGCGCGAAGCGCAGACAATTTCACTAGTGAGGATGAATTGTTACATACTTGTTGAATTTGTGCCATCCAATGATAAAAGTTAGATACATTATTGATATCTATTTATATAAAATGTTTAATGAGAAAAATTCAATATAAATCCATTTAATTAACACTAAATAATGGAAAACAAAAGATTTGACAACATTTACGAATTATTTGATATGTAATAGGATTTATTAAGTTATATAACTATTAACTTATCTTTAATAAAATTCCCTATAATGAATAACGCCTTTTTCAAAGCATTACTATTAATCATCAGAATGTGAAAAAATTGCATGTTATTAACTAATATCATTCTAATTATTAGTGTAAACTAAATGCATGCTTGAAAGCAGGGGCGGAGCTACCATTGCCTGAGGGGTGTCAAGTGACACCCCTTCATCGAAAAATTACGTTGTATAGGCAAGTCAAATTTTAATTTTATACCTATATGTATTAAAATTGACACTCTTTAACCAAGTTGAAGTGTTGGCTCAGCGGTTCAGGGGCTACAAATTTCCTATATCGTCATTGACCTAGAAATTGGGAGTTTGAACCTGGCTGAGGTCTATTTTTTTTAAGGCTTTCAGCGGTTTTTTTTTTTAACTTTTTAGACAACTGTAATGTTTTTGTCTTTAGTTTTTAGATAGCTGAAACATTTTTTTCCTCTAATTTTTAAACCATTGACTTAAATTAAGTTTACTTTAATATTTAAAAATACACTTTAGGGATTTAGAGTCTAGGGATTAAATAAATCCACAATTTCAAAATTAAAAGTTTTGAAGAGGAAGAGTCTAAAAAACTCATCTTTGTTCGCTGACTTCGTTGTGCAGTCGTCTTCAACTTCAATCGTCATTGCTCGGCGTCAATCTCCGTCGCGGTCATGGCAACGGTCAGTTCCTACTTTCTTACACCTTGTATTTATATTTTTCTCGTCCAATTTGTTGAAGTCTTGTTTATATTATCATCATCTTCTTTTTTTCCAAGTTTGTTCATAAATCTGGTTGCTGCCACCTGCCAACCATCATAATGCTCTATTTCTATTTATTTGTTTTGTTCAGGATTGATTTATCGTTTGCAATTATATATTTTTCTCACAAAATTTTTGTTTTACAATTCAGTCTCAAAAATCAGTGTAGAACTATTTTTTTCAAGTACCAAAATCAAATTTGGCTTCTAATAGTCAACTTACACGTGAAGAAAATGCCAACCAATCAGAAGTACCACTCCATTCTTCTCAAAGACAAGAAATCAATTTAAATTCTTTAGAATTCGATCCAGCAAAAAGAACTCCAATCTTGAACTATCATCCAAATAATCGTGATGTAATTAGGAGAATATACCTCCGACAAGGTCTTTGTCAACCTCAGAATCATATTTTTCCTCAAACAAATTTTTATGTAGATATGCGTCGTTTTAATACTGAATGGTTGTATCATGATTGGTTGGAATATAGTGTAAGTAACGATGCAACATATTGTTTGAATTGTTATTTGTTTAAAGATGATAACATTCATCAAGGTGGAGGTGAAATATTTTCTACTGTAGGGTTTAAGAGTTGGAATAAGAAGAGAAGTTTTAAGCAACATATTGGTGGGCCGAATAACACTCATAACCAAGCAAAAAAGAAAAGTGAAGATATAATGCGCCAACAACATTCTATTATATTTGTATTTGAGAGACAATCTGATCAAGTTAAGCATGAGTATAGGCTTCACTTGTCTACCTCAATTGATGTAGTAAGACTTATTTTGAATCAAGGATTTGCATTTCGGGGTCATGATGAATCTAAATCATCACTTAATAGAGGTAATTTTCTTGAAATTCTCTCATGGTATGCGAAATATTGTGATAAAATTCATGATTATGTATTTGAACGTGCTCCTCAAAATGACCAAATGACTTCTCCAATGATTCAAAAAGATATTGTGACTGTATGTAAGATAGAAACCATCAAAGCTATTATTTAGGAATTAAATGGTGACTATTTTTCTTTATTGATTGATGAATCTTTTGATGTGTCACGTAAGGAGAAAATGGCTATCATTTTACGATATGTTGATCGAATGGGATTTGTGATGGAGCGATTGATTGATATTGTACATGTTCAAGATACTAGTGCTTTATCTTTAAAGGGGGAAATTGTCAATGTTCTTGCTCAACATTCATTGAGTCTATCCTATGTGCGCAGACAATGTTATGATGGGGCAAGTAATATGCAAGGCGAGATGAATGGCCTTAAAATGTTGATTAGGCAAGAAAGTATCTCAGCTCACTCTATTCATTGTTTTGCTCATCAACTTCAATTAACTCTTGTTGCGGTTTCTAAAAAATGTATTCAAGTGGGAGAGCTTGTATTATTTGTTTCAAATGTTTTGAATGTGTTGGGAGCTTCTTTTAAGCGTATAGATAAATTTTGAGATTCTCAAAAAAATAATTCAAAAGGCATTAGATATGGGTGAGCTTACAACCGGTATCGGCTTGCATCAAGAAATTGATCTTCTAAGAGCTGGTGATACTCGTTGGAGATCTCACTACAAATATTTTAGCAATTTTATTCTTATGTTTGGCTTTATTGTTGATGTTCTTGATGCACTTGTTGTTGATGCATATTTTACAGATGAAAGAGCTAAGGCAACAAGATATCTTGAAGCTTGTCAAACATTTAAGATTGCTTTTGTGTTGCATTTGATGAGAGATATCTTAGGAATCACAGATGAGCTCAATAAATACTCGCAAAAGAAAGAACAAGATATTGCAAATGCTATGCTACTGGTTGAACTAGCAAAGAGAATGTTGCAAATGCTAAGAGACGATGGATGAGATGCACTTATTAAGAAGGTATCCACATTTTGTATCAAGTATAATATTTTGTTACCTAATTTTGATCAGCCATATGTTAATTCTGGAAGATCAAGGCGTAAACCTGTCGATTATACAGTCTTACATCATTATCGTGTTGAAGTATTTTGTAAGATTATTGATTGGCAACTTCAAGAACTCAATGATCGTTTCAATGATGTGACTACTGATTTGCTTCATGAAGTTGCTTGTTTGAATCCAGTTGACTCATTTTCTAGTTTTAACATCGGAAAAATAATGAGAATTGCTAAATTATATCCTGATGAGTTTGATGAGTTTAGTATGAATGCTCTTAAGAATCAACTTGCCATTTACATTCTTGATGTTCGTGATATGGATGAAAGGTTCTCCAATCTTAATGGACTTTGTGATCTCTCAAGAAAATTAGTTGAGACAAAGAACTTAACTTTCCTCTTGTATTCCGCTTAGTGAAATTTGCTTTGCTTTTACTAGTTGCCACTGCATCCGTTGAAAGAGCTTTTTCGACAATGAAGTTTATTAAAAATGCCTTGCGGAATTGGATGAATGATGAGCTTCTGAGCGGTTGTCTAGTTACTTATGTAGAAAAAGATGTATTTATTAATATTTCTAATGATTTATTGTAAAAACATTTCAAGAGATGAAACTGCGTCTAGTACGGTTGTAATAATGTAATTATGTTTTGCTTTTATTAGTAAAATTTATTTTGTTGATTTTTTTTGTGTGCATACTACTTTATATTTTGACACCCCTCAATCTAAATCATGACTCCGTCACTTCTTGAAAGCAATATGTTAAAGGAAATATTCAGCTTGCAATAAAATGATTTTATTCAAAAGTTAACCAATAAATTAACTTTCAATTTTTTTTTACATATTAATAATCACTTTATGACTCTTTAGTTTGCAATTAAGTTAGGAAGTGAAAAGGTTGTGAACATATTTTCATTAATTAATATTCAACTTATTAGATATTTTAAATTAAAATAGGGATAAAAAAGTACTTCAACTTTTAACTTTATGGCTTCCCACTTTTAGTATAATAAGAATATGATATGATATTATTTGACTTAAGTCACCACTTAAAGTTGTCCGCATAATTCACTTAGACACCTCAACTTATCCCTGTGTCAATTGAACACCTTATTTGTTCAAAAGTCATTCCTATTAGACACAAAATGCTGACATGTCAAAAAAACGCGTGATTCACTTTCTTTGAGCGCATTAAGTTATTAAAAATAATATTTTCTCTTTCTTTTTTCCCCCTTAATTTATACACCTAAATTAATTTAAAAAGAAAAAATATTAATTAACAAAAAAAAAGATAAGAAGAAGGAACAAATGGTCTTCTTCCCCCTGCAACTATTCTTCCACCATTTTCATAATCTTTTCACACACACCACACCCCACCCCACCCCCTTCACCACTTTCTTTCTCTCACCCTCTACCATTCTTCTTCTGCTTTTCCTTCTTTTTTTCTTATGTTGATTTACGTCTCGAGTATCTCGACGAAGCTCCATTTATTACGATGAAAAAAATATGAATTGATTTTTTTTGGGCAAAAGTTTGTTATTTTTTTTTTCCAATTTTAACAAATAGTTACTAATGGATAGAAGATGAAGACAATGAGTGAAAGATTTTGATACTATCAAAATGAAAGAGAATAAGTATTTAGCTTGAGTGGACAACAATGATGTATTGTTATACTACCGACGCCAATGGAAGAGAAAAAAGAGGTGGAGCGATGGTTTACTGACGTTGTCGGTGTCGGCGCCGCTCCGATGGAAGGGGAAATCAGAAATGAGTCTCTCTCGAAGAAGAAGGAAAAGGGGGCGGGGGGTTGTTAATTAAAACAACTTTTAATTTCTTAAAATACTTTTTGGATTATTTAAATAGAGCTTTTTTAAAAAAATTAAATACAATGTCACATGTCATCATTTTATTGATAAATCAATTATGTATTCACGTTTGAGATGCACACATTTTTATTTTTCAACTGATTGTCGATTTATGTCAAATAAGTATAAATTTCTTAAGATTAAAGTGTTCAATAGGTACAAGTCTAGATTAAGGTCTCTAAATGAAATATGCAGACAACTTTAAGGGGCCACATATGAATTAAAAAACTAGAAATTTTAATTAAAAATCCGCGAGCAGATAAATAGTTGAGTTTAAAATGTAAATATATAAATTCTTTCATAATTAATTCTTACATTAATAATTAGCATAACTTTAACCCTGAACAAGTATCGGTGTATATAAAAAAGAGAGGATTTTTCACAAATAGCCACTATAATAAACTTAATTATGCTCCATAACTATAATTTGCATATTTACGAGCTGTAGCTACAGTTTAAGCTGCATTGTTTGTATAATTCGCAGATTTGTATAATTCGCTGGTATATTTGTATAATTCAATTATTTTTGTATAAACTCAAAATAACGAATTTATACAATTTACAAACATCAGAAGTGTAAACAGTTATACAAATTATATTATATAAATTTCGAGTTAGACAAACTATATTATACAAAATTTAAATTATACAAACGTGCGAATTATACAAAACTAAAAAGCTGAGCCACATAATTATAAATAAAAGTTGATTGCAAATCATAATTAAATCGAACAATATTTATATTAAATAATTAACTAGTATATATTTACTCCCTGAAAATTATAAGAACCCAAACAAGTATGATGCATAAAAAAAGAGTATAAGAATCCACAAGTAGTAGAGTCCACTTAACCATTTCCCGCCATGTCGTCTCTTTCTCTCAAACCGCTATCCATCCCTACATTCATCTCTGATAACCCAAACATCAAAACCTTCAAATTCCAACGGAACATTCCACCGCCCTGTAAATCACACTGCCAAACCGAAAGGGGCCACCAATTCGATGTCGGCGACACCTTCTTCCGCAGTGAAAGCGCCACCGCCCGTGACCTCGGTGTTCTATCCGCCGCCCTCTACCGGAATACCACCGGAAATCTCCGGGTTCTGGACGCCATGTGCGGATGTGGAATTCGTTCTCTTCGGTACTTAGCTGAGGCTGAGGCCGATTTCGTCGTGGCGAATGATGCAAATGAAAATGCCAGGGAGATTATTTTGGGAAATTTGTCTCGGGTCGCAAGTGGTTCTGGAGAAGGAAAAAGATGGGAGGTTAATCATTTGCCTGCCACTAGGTTACTGGCTGAGTGTTACTTGCGAAAGGATTATTTTGACCTTATTGATGTCGATTCTTTCGGTAGCGGTTCCAGTTACTTGCGAGTTGCTTTGGATGCTGTGAAATTGGGTGGCTTGCTATACATTACCTCCACTGACGGGCTTTCTTCTGGTGGTCATAGGCCTCAACAGTTGAGTTCTGCTAACACTTATTGTTCCTTTGTTATTTAAAAAAAAAAAATTGAGTTTCCCCTCTTGAAACTCCGAAAAATGTTCCTTCTTGCAAATTACATGTCAAATGTTTACCCGGGTTTAGAAGGAGAGAAGTTCGCGCCTATGATTGATTGATAAATCTTCATCACACCAGGTTTGATCACTCAGATGGCGCCTTAGGTAGAACTGAAAAGTAAATGTTCAGGAAACTAATTCAAAACTATACATAATTAGGCAGTGGTATGACAGAAGCCTTTTGCAGATGATATATTCATTAATAAAGATATCTTTGGTGTTTGATAAAATCAGCTTGACTCATACTTATCAAATTTTAGAAACAAAAGGGAAAAAACTTTTAGGCTGAGTATGTAGTTACTTGTGGACTATAGTGCAATAGCTACTTCCCAAGTAGTTGTTTAAATTTACTGACTCCTGTCTTTGTTCTGGGATGATCATAAAACTCATTATTCTTTGTAGGTCCTTAGCTGCCTATGGAGCATATGTTCGGCCTTTGCCATACTCAAATGAGATAGGTCTTCGGATGCTTATAGGTGGCGCTGTTAGAGAGGCTTCAGTGCTTGGTTATCATGTTGTTCCACTTTTCTCGTACTACTCATATCATGGGCCCGTGTTTAGAGTGTTGCTACAAGTCAAGCGTGGAAAGTCTCTGTCTAGCAGGTTCAACTCGGTTGTGGACTTCTTCAGAGTTATTTCATTAGTACTTGAGTTATTTCATTAGTACTTGGTGATGATGCCTTTGCTTCTCGTGACAGGTATTATAGTTTTATCAGCTATTGCAACCGATGTGGGAACACTCAAGCATTTTCCTGGAATGAACTTGGTGAGATCAGCTGCCCTTGTAGTACAAATGTATGCTTTCGTACCTCATAGGATATCGATTTTGGTATTGTTGCATCAAGAACTATTTAGCCCGTACTTATCCATTATCAAATTATTTGACATTGGCATGTGCAAGGCCACTAACTTCCATTCATAACCCCCTGTTCTAATTTTCATAAAATCCTGCATAAGTTTTTACTCCAATCATGTCAGTAAATGTATGTAGCCTTGGGTGATCCATGTGGAGGGGTGTGGATTCACGTGTGCGGTGTACCCAAGCTCTCGTCCTTAGATTATTTATAGCAATGCTCTATCTCTCCAAAATGACTTAAGAATATATATGTACACACAAGCTCAAAGAGTTCTATGGTGCAATGGTTATTCGGTGCACCTCTACAAGTTAGATCAAGAGTTTGAATCCCATGTACTACTTGTTTTTTCTGCATGGGGATGGGCATGTCTTGTGTTCCTCTTGCTTTTTAGTTAACTACTTTTTTCTCTTTTTTTTGTCTGGTTTTTCCTTCTCCATGTCTGACACATCGAAATCCTTATTTACCTTTTGTTATTGTAGTCTTCTTAAAATTAAATCAAATGCCAATATTAAAACTGGTAGCAACAGAGGATGATTCATATAGTCAATAGGTTTAACTGATCCCAACCTTTTTCAATATGGAGTACAGATATATTCTGAAAAATTACTAAAATGAGTGGCTCAATGGTAAGAACCTAAAGGTTGGAACCAACCAGATATAAATCCTTGGATTCGCCCCTGATAGTAATCCTTTAAATGAGTGGAGTTGTGTGTGCATATAGTCAAACAAAATTATCATCAGGCTCACGCCTAAGCATTATACTTCTTTTCAGGTTAAGCGGTCACTTGTAGTTTCAGGACCCCTCTGGACTGGGCCTCTTCACAATGCTCCCCATTTAACAGAAATGATGAGTTTGGCTGATCAGTGGGGATGGTTTGGTGATGGAGAAGGAAAAAACCTAGAAAAGCTATTGAAACAGATGATTGACGAGAGTGACCCCAAACTGCCAGTTGGATACCTCAATGCAGATGAGGTTTTCACTAAACAATTTCTCTTTACTATTATTTCTTATTAATCAGAATAATTTACTTAAATGTTTGGGACCATCACGCAATTTCCATTTTTTGCATTACTTTAGTTATTGATTGTTTTACCATATTCTGAACTTTAATTTATTGTTTTATCACTTGCAGATAGCAAGCCGGGCTAAACTTAACTTGCCTCCCCTAAGTGTGATAATGAACAGCCTGCATGAGGTATGTCATTAGTGTAGGTATTACATGGAGGGTTTAGTGTTCTTTCTCTTTAATCAAAAGTAACTTTTCCATATTGAGAGTAAATATAATGGTTTCATTTATTCCGCAACAGTTAGGTCCCTTATTTTACAATATTTAAGATTTGTAGAAAGATAGTCTGATCTGACGCGCTTGACCTTGTAAATTGTAATTGGTGTTAGCCACTGCAAAATGTAAAAAAGAAAATGTGAAAGAGTCGTTTAGGTAGGTATTGAAATATTTGACCAGTGTCTCTATGTCCTTCTTCAGCTAAAAGACCCCTAGGGTTTGATTTCTAGAGCAGAACACTTTCCCAGTCCAAAACAAATTGAACAAAACAGTGGCCGCGCCGAGCAGCTCGCCCGCTGACAGAAACACAATCTACTTCCTAAATACCTTTAGTAGCATATAAAAATAGTTACTACCTTTGTTTCAAGTTGCTTGTCTTACTTTCCTTTTTAGTATGTTTAAAAAAGAATGTCTCTTTCTTTTTTTGACAACTCTTTAATTCTAACATTCAACCTGGCATGTTTAGGACCTCAATATTAAAGGACATTTTGGTACATTCTACATATCTTTAGTTTAGGACCAATAGATTCAAAAGTCTTCTTTATTTTCTTAAACTCCATGCCAAGTGAAAACTAGACAAACAAATTGACATGAGGAAGGAGTAGTAAATATTGTACTTATTAACTTTGATGCATATGAAAGCCTCTTCAAATGATTCAGCACTTTAGTGTTTTTTTTTTTTTTTTTGCCAAAAACAAATCCAAAACCGATTCTCTTGAAGCTAAACAACAAAGCTGCTTGTTTCCGAACCCAAACACCACCACATGTTATTCCTCTCTATCCAGATACACCAAAAAATAGTTGTTGGGATCATTTTCCAGATCTTTTGATGGTCTTATCAACTCTCCAATAACACCAGTATTCATAATTTCCTTCTTTATTTGTACATACATTTTGATATTTAGACTCAACTTTGTTGATGGAAATGAAATTTATTTAGTGAACATATCAAACTGTTAGGCCAGACAACAACATGTAAAGTTAGGAAAGGAAACTTTGAATAGTTTGAAGTTTAGCCAGCCTTGGATGAGCATAATGATGTTTTCCCACCAAATATTAGAGAAAATGCTTGCTTATGAAAATATTTAATACCAAGTTTATAGTTTATGGAACTTAAAGGGTGTGTTTGGTGTTTTCTTGAAAAATAAGTGGGTTTTTTTATTTTATTTTCTAATGTTTGGTAAATAAGCAAAAAAATTAAAATTGTCCCAAGAGCATTTATATGTAATCCAACAAAACACAATTGAGGGGGGGGGGGGGGGG
>JAJONR010010287.1:0-24875 GCA_029582245.1 Solanum etuberosum
AACCTTGCTATATCTTGGGTAAACCTCTAAGTTCCAACTGTCCACATAACATTTCGTTGAATATAATAACAGCCACAAGACCAAATAAGTAGTTGTATCAGACGATCTAATACAGAAATCTGAACACTTCGAAGCAGAAAAACTGGGGCAAGTTCAATGGAAACCTCATCAAGTTCTTATTTCCAGTAACCAACCCAATCTCAATCCCTCAAATTTGTGATCGTGATTTATCTAACAAGTTGACGCAGCAAAATTATGGGAGGTAAAACCCCAAAACCCTAATAACGGACCAAACCCTACCACTTTAAATTTCTTTCAGCTCCTAATCCTCTAATTAGTGACCATTTTTCATAGAGCAAAGTACAAAAGAATCATTGAATCATTGATACCCAAATCCAAACAAGCCAAACCCACAAAATCATTCGCAGCACAGCTAATTTGTGCAATTCTCAGAGAGCCCAAATGCTATAATTCCAACAGATAGAGAAAGAAATAAAGAAAAGTCATACCAGAAGTCGATGTGGTGGTTTGGACTTCTCCATAAATGGCTTTAAGCTTAGAGAGTGGAATAAGGGGATTGGGTAAATCAGCTTCAGCAAAAAGCTGCTGCTTCCAATCCCACATAGCCTTCTTCATAGCTTTATTAGAATTGAGCAAAGAGTCCTTTTCTGCCTCAAGAACTTCCATATTCTTTTGTTGCTGCACTGATCTCAGACATAGCAACCCAAATGCACTCATTAACACCACGTTCAACACTTTGTTGCTGTTTAGCGCTTTGCTCACTGCGTCTCCGACTTTGCTTGCCAACTCCATCCCTATTTGCTTAAGAAACTCGCCAACGTATGCCCAACACTCTTTCTTTCTTTTAGCCTCGTCTTCATTACTACTAGCATTTTTCTAATTAAATTATTTTATATATGACTGACTTATTTTGTTGAAAAAAAGAAAAGGAGGAATTACGCGAATAAGTAAACCTATACTATTTCATTATTTAATATAGCTATAGTTTGAAATAATTAACATTTGTTATTAATTTTTAGGCAAAATTACGTAATCGAGTTTCAGTTGTATAAACGTGTAGTTTTCAAAATTTGTAAATTTTTTGAATAATGTAATTTGTATAATTGTTTAAACTTCAGATGTTTGTGTTTGTATAAATTCGTTATTTCGAGTTTATACAAAAATAAATACAAATTAATTGATAATAACTAGTTTATAAAAATATAGATGAACTTTTGTATAATGTAATTTGTTTAACTGTTCAAAATTCAGATATTTGTGTTTGTATAAATTCGTTATTTCGAGTTTATATAAAAGTAAATACAAATCAATTGATACTAATCAGTTTATACAACTACAGACGAACTTTTGTATAATGTAATTTGTATAACATAATTTGTAAAACTGTTTTAAGTTTAGATGTTTGTGTTTGTATAAATTTGTTATTTCGAGTTTATGCAAAAAAATACAAATCAATTGATAATAACTAGTTTATACAAATACGAATGAAAATAACTCAATTATACAAATACATGCGAATTATACAAATGTACGTGAATTATACAAACGTACATGCTAATTATACAAATGAGGTCACCCATAACAGCTTAAACTATAGCTACAAGCCGTAAATATGCAAACTATAGCTAAGGAGCCTTATTAAGTTTATTATAATGGCTATTTGTGAAATTTTCCAAAAAAAAAAAAACAGCTATTAAATGTACTTTATTAGCATTTTTAAAAATACTGAAATTTATTTTAAAAATAAATATTTATATGTTTGGATAGAAATGCTTAAACTGAAAAATAAATTTATTGGGTCTTGGATACACAATTGCTCTTATACACTTATTTTTGTCAAAATATTTGTAATATTCTTAAATTTTAAGATTATAAAATATTAATTATTATAAATTTTTACTTCTAAAATAAATCAAATTAAAAATTAATTTATATTTTAATTCAACTTCAATATAAATTGATTATATAAGTTAATTTATATGTGTAAGTTATTTCTTATTTTTAAAAGGCGAAATGGTCTGATGGATTCTTGTACTTGTATGAGTTTGTATTCTGGACCCTTCTACTCAGCTCTTTGTCAAGTGAACCCTCAAACTCTATTAAAATAAGATATTTAAACCCCTCCAACGATGTGTGTAGCTCACTCTCCCTTACATAAATGACATGTCATATCCACATCAGATATATTAATGCCATGTCATAATTATTTCATAAATATTTTAAAATTATTAACTAAAAATGTTACTCCATAAAAGATAAAAGAAAAAATAAATAAAAAGTTCTCTATTTTTTTATTTTTAAAAATAGTTATTTCTCTCACCTTTCCTCCACCTCCCTCAACCCACAACAACCATTAACACCATCTCCAATCCCCTTAATTTTTTTCTTCTTCAGGCCGTCATTGTCTATAGCCGTGACGAAGTTCTTCAAGTTCTTAAAAATTATAGTTCAATTCTTTCTCAGTTTTCATCATTCGCAACTCTTAATCGTATTTTTTGAACCACCATAAATTCCTTTTCTCCGCATCAATGAATCATCATTAAAATACCTCAATATATCATAATACTTGTACACAATTTTACATAACACATTTCACCTAATTTTACAAAGACAGCCAACAATCTCTTTTCATCCTTCAAGACTATCGAATCTTTCTCACCTTATAGGTTGTAAATTACAAGAAGAATGAAAAGACAACACAGATCTACAACAATACCACATTTTCGTTTCTCTAGAAAGAAAGAAAATATGAAAAAAAATGAAAGAGAAAAAAGAAATTGAACTGGCTGGAAAGGGGAGAAAGAGAGAAATGAGGTTTGGATGGGGAAGAAGGTACTGGTAATTAGAAAGACAAAAAGAAATGGGTGAGGTGGGGTGGGGGTGGGAAAAGAAGAAACAAGTGGAAAAAAAAATTATATTCAATTTTCTTATTTTTAGTCTTTTTTAAAATTATTTTTAGTCTAAATTTTGATATTCACGCTCCTTTAACGCGTGAAATCACATGTTTGTGCCAACTTAACAATTAAGTTGCCACATAAGCTTGGTCAATGGTCAGAAGGGCTTAAAAATATTGAGTTTCATTAAGTTTAAGGGTTCAGTTGACAAATGGTCAAGTAGAAAGGTCCATAATACAAACTCATATAAGTATAAGAGTCCACCAGACCATTTAGCCTTTTTAAAATAGAATGATATGTGTGCCAGATATCCACAACTTATTGAGACTTCAAGTACTTTTTATTTTATTTTATGTCTGAGAACAAATATGGTATTTAGTGGTGGATAATGTAATGACCCTAAAGATCATTTTTAGAATTTTATGAAAAATTATCATTTTACTCCTCCCAAAAATTGCACCCAATAATTTTTATCTCATTGATATAGTTGGTTCGGGAATCAAAGTGAAAAGTTGTAGGTTTTGAAAAAGATTTTGATTTTTGATGGTTTTAAAGTTGAAATGATTGATATTAATCAACATTTGGAGTTTTCAGTATCGAAATGGAACTCTGTCAGTTCCATCAGCTCCAAAACATGAAATTTAGGTTGATAGGAGTATTTGTTTAGGTCCTGAGGTATTTAGATGAGATTTGAAAGAGTTTTTTGTGTTTTAAAAGTTGAAAGGATAAGATAATTGACCAAAGTCAACATTTGGTGATAACAAACTCAGAATGAAATTTCGACAGTTATGTTAGCTCCACAATGTGGTTTTTGGTCTAGACGTACTGTTGGTTTGGGTCCTAAGGCTTTTCTTTGATTTTGAACCATTAAACGAGATGCGGGTAAAGTTAAGGCTAAAGTTTGAGGTTAGAAATATCATTTTTGAGTTTTGATGATTCCACTTGATCCGAAGGGTGGTATTTGGTCTAGTTGAAGGTTTAGTTTAGTTCCCAATTTTTTTGGATGAGTTCCATGTCCTTATTTGAAAATTTGGAAATTCCTAAGTTAAAGTTGACTTTGGTCAACATCGAATTAAGGTGACCTTGTTTGGATATTTTGATGATTTCATTGAGTCTGAAATATCATTTCGAAGCTAGTAACATAATTGATTTGTGTTCGGAATGTTCCAGATGAGTTTTGAGTAAGTTTTTAAGCTTTTTGGATGCTTTGGTGTTGTTTTAGCAAATTATGTCAACTAAAATGTTTGTTATTAATTTTAAATATCAAAAAATTATTCCAAAACTTCAGAAAGTTTGAGCATGAATTATAAGGCTGATCGGTAAAGCTAAGTGTATTTTCATGAAGTTGAAATTGGACTTTTATCGCGATACATGAAATAATTATTTATTGAGTAAAAATAATATTTATCTGGACAAACGAGCACGGAATTGAGTCTCGTTTGAACGCATATGTATGTATCATTATTTAAGACATATAGAAAAAAAATCGGTACATGTCGTTATCGTTTGAGGAAGTTATAGCCTTTTTAGTGAAATCAAGTTGCTGGTTTTCTGGTATAAATTTTGTTGCACGAGTGTTTAAGATTTCAGACTGTGTTTATTTGGTATTTTGAGCATATTGAAAGTTTTAGAGCTTAGAATAGAGTGTTTTTTGTGGCATTCTTCTTGATTTAATATGGGGGGTTGTAGAGCTTAAAATGAAGGATTTCAGACTGTGTTTATTTGATATTTTGAGCATATTAAAAGTTCTAAAACAAAAAATGGAGCTTAGAAAGAAGTCTACAGATGTTCTGCTCAAGTATTATGCCAGAAATAATGAAGTTTGCAATAACTTTTCATATATTTTGCTTTATTTTATGTTTATATTTTCTTTCCAACAAATTTGGTATCAGAGCAAGGATCCTCTTTTAAAATTAAGTTAATTGTACTCCTTTTCATTTTATGTGGCACCAATTGATCGAGCACGAATTTTAAAAAATAAGGGAAAATTTTGGGATGTTTACCTAATTGCCCTTCTAAAAATACTCCTTATAAATTTTAAAAATAAAATGTACAAATTTCAATTCGAAAAGATACACTCACTTTTCTATTTCCTCATAATGTATTGATGGAGTAAAAAAATGTTATGTTTGAGGCATAGATATGATGTGGCATACGAAACTTGTATGATGTTCCTCACACATTATACCAAGTGGATTATTGAGTCGCATTTTGAGAAAAAATCAAAATCCCCCCTCTTTCTTTCTCTCTCTTTTGTTATAAATGTTTTTCTTTTGATTCAATATTTCCTACTCTATCTTTGTACAATTATTTTAATTTTTACTATTTTTTTATTCACAAAAATGAGAGGTGAGATCTTTAGGGATGGAGGAGTGAGAAGAGAAAAGAACAAGTTATAAAGACATGGACTCATAAAATATATTTTTATCTATTAAAAAAGTCTTTCATACAAGTATGACATGGTGTACCTCATACACCATAAAAATTTTCATTGATGGAGTGTTAAGTCTAAAAAGCTGAAAGTACATTCACTTTTGTCTTTCATCATAAATATATTGTATAGAGTGATATCTTTTCAGATTTGTCTTCCCTAAGTTATTTATGTATTCTCTTTCTAAGAAATAGTTTCAAAAACTCACTCTCTCTCAAAGGAAGAAGATTGTTCCAAGAAAATCTCCGCAATGCAGGTTCATTTTCAAAAAAAAAAAATTCTCTTCTTGATCTCAATTGTTTTTAGATTTTGTGGCGCCAAATTTACTTTAGATTTTGTGGTGTGAAATCATGCTTTTATTTAAAATTTTCAGCAAGTGTTAGTATAAGAGAGATTTCTTATATTTTCATGTCATTTCTTTTTTTACTTTTACCTTTGAATAATTTCTCTCATAGAGAATGTATTATTTTTTTTCATTTTTTTTATTTTCTGGTTATACTCCAAAAATGAGTATAGTATTTTCGGTAGATCCAACTACTACAAATAAACGATTAAAATTGAAAGAATGTTAAGTCATTGCAGTTGAAAGAAAGCATGAAAGAAACTGTTAAACGCGGGTCTTTGAAGCAAGTCGTTATTTTGTTTAACAAATCAAGAAGTTGTCAAACGTTTGAGACGGTTTTTTTGTTGCATTTGATGACTGATGATTTAGGTTCACAAATGATCTGAATGTGTCATTACAGAAAAAGAAACAAAATATGGCAAATGTTATGATTCTTGTAAAGGTAGCAAAAAGAAGGTTGTAAGCTTTAAGATATAATGAATGGGAACCTCTCATAAAAAATATTGGATAAGATTCACTTAAAGAAAAGATAGACGCATTTTGTATCAAACATGATATTTCATTACCCAATTTTGATGATCCATATGCTAATTCTGGGAGATCATGACGTAAAGTAGTAAACTTTACTACTTTGCACCATTATCGTGTGGATGAGTTTTATAAAATCATTGATTGGCAACTACAAGAACATTGATTGGCAACTATAAATAATTTGCTTAATGGAGTATCTTGCTTGAATCCAATTAATTCATTTTCTAATTTTGACATAGAAGATAATGAGAATGATTCAATTATATCTTGATGACTTTGATAGATTCAACAAGTTCTTGAGAATTAACTTGTTAATTACGAAATCGAATGGACGATGAATTCTTATATGAATTCTTATATGATTGCATAGTGTCTTATGTAGAAAAAAGAATTTAAACATGTTTCTAATGAGTGTATTATGATGAAAATATTTCAAGAGATGAAGTGTTGTCGAGTGCAATTGTAGTTACCACTTTACATATTTGATGTATATGAAGATATCGATCAATATATATGTCCTAGTTCATCTTCTTTTGTTTATCCATTGATATTTTGTAGGTTTTCATTTTTAGATTTTTTTTATTTTGAATAGTTGGTTAATTTGATATTGAACAGGAAAAAAAATATGAACAACTTGGAGCACTAAGTAGAGATCAAAATTGTTGTATGACTATTTTGTAGCCAATCTTGATAATCTGATCAGCAAAATTTATTTTTTTCTTGTCCTAAAGTATGTACACCCTTGATGAAAATTTTGACTATGCCACTGAGTCAAACATTTACCCCACCTGAAAGGGTTTTCTTTACTTTGTTAAGAGTGTGAACACTGGTTGACGTGGATCCACTAAACTGATGTTCAAAAAGATTAAGGTGTCAAGTCTGGATTGACGAATGATCATTTAGAACCTACAGTGACACATAGTTCTGAGATTTAGGGATTACTACTAAAAGTTTTAACCTAGCTAAGGGGTGAATCTTTATCTCCGCGTCCGCTTAGTGCTAAATAATATTTCCAATGAAATTATGTTGATAACTGAGTAGCTCAATAATATTAAAATCTGAAATTGAATGATAGATAGTTTATCTGAAAACATCTTTAAACATGTGAAAATAAAGGACTAAAACTAATCATCACAGTTTCTATGCTTTGAGTGGAATATGTAGTTTAAACAATACAAGTTCAAGGACATCAAATTTTCATATTCCTTAGGTTAATGAAATATATGTATGTAAAAATATTGAATTTACATAGAAAACTATGTATTCATTGACTATTCATGAGAAGGAACTGAAATATTTCATAAGAATTCTAATCTTCCTTAAAGTAAATAACTGAAGAGCGAAGTTCACTTTGAAACTCAATGGGTGAAAGGATACTCATTGATGAAATTCTACATACTTAGAACGAAAAATATTAGTAAGATTTTTTAACTCGAAGCTTGAAGATGAAGAACCCTAGTTAACTGCTTGAGAGGACTTAAACCGTAAGTGATTTTGCTTTTTTGAGTGTTAGGCATAAGTAAGGAGATTTAATCGACTAACTCCCCTTTTGTACCACTTAGAATAGATAAAAATATCATGATCTAAACTAAGAAAGACCAGGAAAAGAAGAAAATATCCCTCACATTTTGAAACTTGGTTCTCATAAGTTACTCCACCACTGGTGGTCTGATCGTACGAATTATGGACCTGATTCATAATACGTACTGTCATTCGTGGGAACCTGAGTGAATTTGAGGGTCCTTAAGTATTTTTACGACTAATAATATTAAACGTGGACCTAATTTATGACTTATATCAATAATATTAAAGTCTTTGAATCTTTTTATAACTAATGGTACGAATCATGGACTAATTCACGTCATACTGTCAGTCGTGGAAACCTGATAAATTTTTGTAAGTCTCAGAATAAATTCACGACTGATGTTACGAATCGTAGACCTGATTCACTACTCGTACTGTCAGTCGTGGAAACTTGATAGATTTTTGAAAATCTCTGAATAAATTCATGACTGATGATACGAAACTACGAATCGTGGACCTAGTTCGTGACTCATACTATCAATATTGAAAATTTGGTGACTAAGAATTGTTTTTACGGTTGTATTCATAGATCGTGGACCTGGTTCACGACTCGTGCACCAACCCAGGGGGACCTGGTACTGAAAATTTCAAATTGATTTCTCTATGTCAATTACTGAGCATTCATAGGTTTTCGAGGTGTTACAATTTTGTGCTAAAGGCCACTTGTGATCTTAAACCACATCTGATACACTTCCTGCACTTGTGAGATGAACCTTAATACATATGAACAAGTAGAACATCATTCGGCTCAAAGGGATTTGTTTACGACGAATGATTTAAATTTTTGACATAGAATAACTGAGGTGTTACAAAATGTTATTTATTTTTAAATTGACTAAAAGTAGAAGTATATCACAGAAATTAGAACATAAAAGATAAAAAAAATACAAGAAAATAATATAATCACGAATTAACTCAAGGATCTACCATGAGTTCATACTTTATTTATCCTAGTTTGGATAAATTAATCAACACAATATGCTGATAATATTAATGTAATTGATAAAATTAATGAAGGTGCATGTCAACCAAGAGTTTGAATGTTGGAGAAGCTTTCTAGAAAGTAAACTTTTTTGGTTAAGTAAAAAACAAGATTGAATATATGCATTACAAGTTTAATCAACATAAAAAAAAGAGAAACAGAGCTAAGGTTAAATAGGATTGTGATGGGCTCATTATTTTAGGGAAGTGGAATTATTATATGAAAAAATGACCTGGTATAACAAACATCTGATATGTATTAAAGTGTATAGCTTAAGTTTAAATTTTTTATCATACGTGGATATAATTTATATTAAATAGAAAATCTAAATTATATAGCAAATCTTCGTTTATATATATATATATATTACATGCATATTAAAAGGACTTATATTTTAGATTTGATTCTCCCTTCTAAATTTTCTCTCTCTAATCCCTAAATCATAAGGATTTTTCTTAATTTTTTTCCGTAAATCATGATCAATAACAAAAATAAAAGTTAGATGAAAGGTCATCTTTTGATTTGTGTATCACTCAGCGGGGGTATATGGGAGGAAACCAGTCTGCAGTAATTCAAATTGCTCCTTCGGATCACTAAGTAAAATCTTGACTCACACATACCGCGGTGTATTGTTGTCAACTCACATAGTCGCACCTACCAGCAACAAGACGACTACTCCCTGCACGCCAATAAACGGCGCTATTTAACGCTTGGGTAACAAGAAGGTGAAAATTGCAGGCTCTATTGTTGCAATGGCAATCGAGAAGCGAATCAAACACCGTAATATTTTTTGATTATTTTTTAAAATTGTATTTGCATAATCCATCTAGTCATACTCAATTAAATGAGAAACGGAAAAAAGGCCTAAAATATCTCTCAACTATGCGAATTGGAACAAAATTACCTTCTTCTACCTTTCGGGTCTAAAATGCTCCCGATGTCAACCTTTTGGCTCTATTTTATCCTCAGCTTTAGTAGCCTAAATGATTTGAGGAGAGACCATTGTTGCATAAAAGTAGGAATATCATCAAGTTCAAGTGATAATTTCGGAACGAGACATTGATTTTTCTCTATTAACCAGAGGAGATCTTCTAATTGATCCTTCTCCTTGTTTTCGATACTTTATACAACAACAATTATGCCCCAATCTCAAACAGGCCTAGATCGGAGAATATGATGTCAAAGAAATAGGCCTTGTAGCTGCAACACAATGATAATATTATCAATTAGTTCAAGAAGTACCTATGAAATATGAATATTTGATCTTTCTAATGTATGCTAATAATAAAGAAAGTCATCAATCTAGCCAGTTCCTTTTGGAAATTGGATCCTTAAGAGTTTGTCTCGGATATAGATCAAACATTTTATCCCATTATAACAATCTTTCATATGATAATTTATATAGTTCAAACTCTACCAGAAATGAAATAGCATGAACAAAGTAGTCATTAGAAAGTGCCACCAAGACATAAAGTTTTACGGAGTGGTATATGATTAGACCAACTATGTTGTATGTAGTTGAGTGTTGGCTAGTTAAGAAAAGTTAAAAGTTGTGAAAATAAGGATGTTGAGCTGGATGTGTGGGCATACTAGAAGAGATAGGAATAGAAACAAAGATATTCGGGTTAGTGTATTTGCAGGTACAATCAACATTCCAACATTCAAAAAGGAATAAAAAAAGACACTTCATCATCAGCATTACCATTTCATGTCCACACAGGATGACACTCGAACCTAAACAGTAACATGATAATATAACAGCCAAATTGTGAAAGATTAAAAGAAACTACGTAGACCATACACCACATGCACATCAAACAATAGTCCAGGCCCTCCCGGACTATAAAATTTGATACAGGCACATGCCATAATATTTGTGGCACCACTAGTCAACAAATACACAAGTAAAGTAAATCAATATTAATTCACAACTCACAAGACATACATTCTGCACTCCAACAAGACATAAGTAATGCAAATCATAAGATTTATAAGATAGGCATATGTTCAGCCCATAAAAATATTCATGGCCAGTTACAAAATATAAGCACACAAAACAACCAGTGTCAAGACTGAAACGACCAGTTTCAAGACTGATTCACAACAACAAAATAAAAAATTTCATTGTACCTTTACATAACAAACAAAAATCATTGCATAATTGTCATTATTAATGCTTGCCTCTTTTTGGATTCAGTTTTCCAATCTTTTTCTTCTTTTCTATTGCCAACTGATTTGAGGTCACTCATGATTTGCCTTTTAAAGTTAACTTTGTTGGTGAGTATGACAGGTTAGTAGGCATACTTACACCACTCTCATCAACCCTGAAGTTAATCTTTCTTGATACTGTTGATAGTTGATGCAACTTCTTCATTTGAAGCCTCGTTTTAGCTTCAGATTTTGTCCTAGGCCTAATTATTGTTGTCTCATTATCATCCTCACTTTCAAGTTCATCTTCATCTTTATCAACAAGTTCTCTTAAAGGTATAAAAGATTGTTGAATTATGCTTGAAGTAGTAGCATTATTTTTAGCAAACCTCTTTGAAGGTGCAACAAGTTTGTCCTTTGCTTTCCTCTTCAAGTTTGAAGGACCAGCAACTTCAATACTTGGTTAGCTTGTCTGGTGACCAGGAGATGGTACAAACTCAGGAGTTGGCATGAAGACATATGTGTGACTTGGTTGTGGTGCTGACAGTGGCACATCTGGAAAAACTTGTGCTCTTCTTTCAAGCTAAAAAAATTGACATAATAGTTAAACTATTAAATAAACAATGTAAAAAATGACTAACTAAGGAATAATAAATTTACCAGAGGACAATTCATTATATTGTGACATGTTACACTGCAGTGACCACATGACATTTTCAGTTCTTTTCTACTTTTTGACCACAATCCCTCCCTCTTCCTTGCTTTATCCTTTTCCCTTACTCTTTTAGTTTTTTTTTCATCTACCAACTATTTTATGTACTTCTGGTGGCTCCATAGTATGAGAGGGATATACTTTTCAGAATTTTTCACCCCTAACTGGTTGAATTTTATGTTATCATGTTCTAAAGCATTAATGGCATGAGGACATGGTATTCCTGTCAAATCTCATATCTTACATGTGCATTTCTTCCTAACAAGACTCACAATATGTCTATCAACACCCTCAGCCACCTCATAACCCAGGTCTCCATTAGATTGAACATGATAAAGATCCATAACATATGGACTGAAATCTCTTGTCCATTTTTCACCCTCCTCTTCAAGATCTTTCAACCTATTCATATATATAGACATATATATGTATGTATATACATATATATGTCTATATATATATATGTATGTATGTATATATATATATATATATAAAGATACCTTTTTAAGTCGGGTTATGGAACTACATATATATAGATATATATCTATATACATACATAATATATATACATATTGAGATTAGTAGTTATGAAAAAACATAAATAATACCTTGATTTTGATATCTTCCAACATCTTAATTATTGGTTTTGACCTTGCTTTTAAAATACATTTGTTGAATGACTCAGTAAAATTATTTTTACATGCATGATTCTTGCAAATTGTGTCAAAATAGGCCCTGCATCAGTGTTGTGTAGGGTACCCTAACAGATCTTCAGGAGCTTGTTCAGACACAGAGCCCATGGATTTTAATTGATCTTAAAATTCTTCTTCATATGTACTCAAAGCAGACCACCACAATAATTTTATCATCTTTACACCTCTCCAATTTTTTGCCCAATTGGCTTCTATGTGCCTTACACACCATCTATGATGTGCTTTTGGAAGCAACTGTCCAACAACACCAATCAGCCCCTGAAATAATAAATAACAAAACAAGTAGTTCAAGTGTATATAAAAGAAAAATCAGAAAGTGATAATGTTAACAAATTATTACCTTTTTCATATCAGACATAAATGTGAATCCTTCACCATCTTTTAGCTCTAATGAATTTCTCAACAACTCAATGAACCATTTCCATGTTCTGGTTGTTTCTCTATCCACCACTGCCCAAACAAGTGGATAGAAATGCTTCACTGAATCTTGTCCAAGGGCAACTAACAATATTCCCTTACACTTTCCTTCTAAAAATGTTCCATCCAGCCCTATAAATGGCCTCAGGCCAGCTCTCCATCCACTTTTCAAAGCTTGAAAGCAAAATATACATTTTTTAAAATCTTCTTTTTCTTTGTTCCAAAGCATCTTTAGATGTGTTTTTCACCACATCAGAACCAAGATTGTTATCCCTCAATTCTTGAGCATAAGCCTCTAATTTGTTGAAATCATCAATAAAGCTACCCTCCAGTTTCTCCAAGACAAGTCTTTTAACCCTCTTCATATTTGAATAACTGATATTGAGTGAAAAGTGATCATCTACATCCTACCTCATGTCTTTCACCTTGTACTTGGGGTTATTCTGAACCTTGTTCTTGAAGTAGTATGCTAAAGCTTGTTGAATAGATATTCTGTTCTTAAAGGCTTCCTGGCATGTATGTTCTGTTTCTAAGGTCTTAATTTCAAATCCTTGGCCTTTCTTAACTTCTGATATTAGACACAAAAAAGGACAACCAATATCACACCAGTATCTAAGTCTGGTAGAGTCACTCTTCACAACTCTAAGGCCCCTCTTCCTAACAATTGAATAATAGCTCACAATTCTTTTAGCTTCATCAAAATTCTTGAAGATCATACCTTTTTCCAACTCCAAAAAATTGTCTAGTTTCTCAGTTACTTTTCCTATTTTTCCCTCCTAAAAAATTCCAACTCATCACTATTGAGATCACTAGCAAAAGGTTCATTTTCATCCTTTTCTTCCTCACTTGATTCACCATCAGTTACTGCATCTACTGTCACAAGACATGATTCATTAAGTTAACTGATATCACCATTAATTATTGTATCTACTGTAATAGGAAGAGATTCATTCAGTTGGCTCATATCACCAAGGTTCATTAAGTTCACTGATGTCAACAGCTGGGACAATATCTTCACCCTCCTAAACAACAAATAGTTGAAGTTGAAGCACACTAGATTGAGTAGACAATACAATCTGCAGTGTTCTAATTCCTGAATCACCCTCTACAAGATAATACTTATTAAAAGGCCCCAAGCATAGCAGTTGTTTCACCTTACTAAAACACAATTGTTTAGTGTATTCTAAACAAAGGTCTATATAAGATAGCAAATCTGGATCATACTCTTCCCATATATGAGTCAATTTTTTAATGTAATTAACTTGAGGAGTCAGGACCCACTCCCCCCCATAGTTAAAGACCACATCAACATTTTCAGCCATTCTTTGAAGGAAGTCACATGACAGATATAAAAAAAAGTGACTTATCAGAAAGCAATAAAGAAAACAACAAACAGGAATCTACCAATATTTGACAATGATAAAGGGTAAAGGGATAGGGACCACATGTTATTATGTCTATCAGATTACATAGAGAATGCAACACCAAAAATAAATAAATTCATTTAAGTATGACATACCTAACAGACAAGAAATCATGGAAAACATTAAAAAAATACACGAAATATATGCTGGAAAAAATAAGTCTTAGCTTGAGACAACATTATAAAAAAAATCCTAAATCGAGATAACAATGAAAACATAAAACACATGCATCTTCTAAAAATAACTACAACGAGCATATAACACATGTAACAACATAAAAATGTAAATATACATCACATCACAATAACATTAGACAAATCCGAAACTCTAATTGAAAATACTAAAAAGAGAGAAATTCCTACTTGAGTTTTGGTGAGCTTTGATAGATGAAGAAGAGAAAAGATTTGGCTAGAAAGTTTGAGTTCTTGTGAGCTTTGATAGATGAAGGAGAGGGGAGATTTGGAGTGTATGTTTTTTTTTTTTGGTTAAAAAGTTTTGGGGATGAAGGTTGGATTAAAAGATTTGGGTAACTTTTCGGGTGGGGTTTTTGGTGGAGTCTTTGGTCTTTTAAATTAGTTTAATTAATTGTTAGGATATTCAATAGAATAGTGACACGTCATTAATAAATTTGCTGATTGAGGTTATCATTTAGGTTGTTATAGATGATGGCAATATAGAGCCAAAAGGTTGGCGTCAAGGGTCTTTTAGGCCCGAAAGGTAGAAGAAGTATAATTTTATATCAATTCGCATAATTGAGGAATATTTTAGGCTCTTTTCCAAATGAGAAATATGATCAGGTCAACCAATTCGTTTGAAACTGAGGCATAATCATTGTCCACTTTTCACCTAAGAAAGAGTGATTAAATTTTAGGTTCCACATTTTGTTGGCCCACATAGAATTTTGTATCTCTTGTTACCAAGCAAATGAAAGAGGAAGGGATCGGCGAGGAAACAGTAATATTCGTGGATCCATAATTTTAGCAGAGATATCAATATGTTGTCTCTATTTTGGATCACAAGATAAAATGAAAATGTCATTATAAAAATATCTTTTCTTCTTCTTTTTTTCATTGTCTGAACATAGAAAAGATGTAAATCAATATAAAGAGCCAATTGTGGCCGTTTGGACACAGCAGTTTAGAGAACAGTTGTAAGTAAACACTACTCCCTCTGTTTCAATTTGATTATCTGATCTTAACGTAGGCACAAAGTTTAAGAAAGTAAAGAAGATAATAGTGTGGTCTATTCTCTTTGAAACAGACCAAAACGAAAAGTAACACAAACAAATTGAAACGAAAGGATTACCTAATTCCGCCCCTTTACCTACCACTACCAGTAGGAAGTCCAGGATATTCGTCCCCCTTTTCCTAAACATAGGCCAGACTTCCATTTCCCATTAAAACCAGTACAAAAATGCCACTCTGGAACTTTTTGAAAACTAGACTGTCAATCTAATCCTCTATATGAAATTGCAAAAACAGAAGCATCAGCAAAGCACCTAAGGTTACACTGCAAACCTGAGTTTTAGATCTTTAATGTACAAATCAAGTTGAGGGGAAGATGATCAATTCAAATGCAAGAGTGCAGTTCACCAAAAAAAGCAACAAGTAAAAAGGACAGAGATGTTAATCAACTCGAGAATGAGGCTCTCTAACATAAATGCCTCAATTTGGTGTTGACCTTCCATTCATGTTATCCTGAGGATTCTCGGGAGGTTGAGCTCCTGAAAACATCTCCATAACAGACCTTAAGGTTCCTGTGAATTCCTCAGGCATCTGCTCACCAAAACCGAGATTGACGCTCCTGCTTATTCTTATAACAGGGTCACTGGTTGAATCAGCGTTGTTGCTTCTTTCTGGCCCGTTTGGACCATGCTGCCCTTGGAATGCATCTCTTGTCATGTTCATAAACACGTTCGTCAAATCAGGAATGCCATTGCCATCAAATGACACTGATCCAAATGGTGGAGGCATGGCATGACTTCTAGGTGCCCCAGCAGGCTGGTGATTTGAGTCTTGTCCATGGCTCGAAGAGGTTGAGCTCTGCAAAATACACAAGGAAAGAAATATGGGATTTTTTGGTTAATGCTTACTGTTGTTAATTAGATCGATGCTCACAATTGAGGATGGATAAATGGGCAAAGGGATTGAATTTTCAGATATGTGCAGCTGAATTTATTACCACTTTGTCAGCTGACTGAACTGCAGATACATGCTCCATTTTTTTACTTTTCAAAAAGAAAAATTTATTGGAATCTATTCTTTCTTTTAAACAGAAAGATCAAGTGAGAATATACATGTTCGTTGTCGTTCCTCACACGAAAATGCAGCATTAGATGGTGCTACCACAGACAGACAGATTATTACAGGTACTGACTATTGAGCTCAGCACATGATTTGGTTGTTAATTACATACCTTGTAATTATCAACTTAATAAATCTAGTAAAGCTCTTCTGTAATGCCACAATTGTCAGTTACCTGATCATTCAGTCTCCTCTGTTGCTCTTCTTTCAACTTTTGTTCTGCTACCTACAAGTTTAAAATATGAGAGTCATACTTGGGATAATACCGCAAACACCATTTTCCAGCTAATAACCTTAAAAACCACAATTAATAATAGGAACTAACCCGTATATTTTCCTTGACGGAATCATTATTAGGATCCAACTGCAATGCTTCATAAACAAGGCTTTATGTCAGAAATAGATTTCCTTTTGCGGATTAACTAGAGAAGAAAATCCAAATCTTTGTATCCTGGCACAGATTATCTAAATCCCTAACATAGTTGACACTACAGAGATAAAGTGCAAACCTTTTTACACTTCACAAAACCGATGTATAGACAGATACATTACTAAGCACCATAATATAACATATAATAATTCACAGTTGTGGAAAGTTGAAGGGAGCCTTGGCGTAACTGGTAAAGTTGTAGTCATGCGACCAAGAGGTCACAAGTTCAAGCTGTGGAAACAACCTCTTGTAGAAATGCAGGGTAAGGTTGCTTACAATAGACCCTTGGGGTCTGGCCCTTCCCCGGACCTGTGCATAGCGGAAGCTTAGTGTACTGGGCTGTCCTTTTTTTTTCAAATTCACTCCAAACTAATCCCTCATAGACATAGATATCAATCGATGCCCCCAGTTTGCATGTGCAGGCGGGTTCCATCACTTCCAGTGCAGATTCTGACTGAAATTCTACTTTTAATCCATTTAGGGGTCGTTTGGTACAAACATTGATAACGCAGGGATTCGTAACGCATGGATTAGTAATGCAGGGATTATTTTTTATCAAGTGTTTAGTTCATTGCTTCCCACTTAATCTTGTGTTTGATTTAAAACTCTACAAAAAAAAAAAAATCATATTATACTCGTCTTATTATGAGATTGTTTATTTCATGTAATTGGGTCAAGGTAAATAAGTAGATAACCGCCGGATATTATTATTTTTTGTAGGATTTTCTATTTCATTTAACTAGTTAAGTTAAATACATGTATATAAAAAAAATTGTTATTAATTTTGAGGTGTGATGTACCACGACGGAGATCCTTGATGGCACGGGTTATTTCTAACTTTTTGTTGGTCATATATATCTTAAACTTAACATAGATTTAAGACTGCTTAAATTGTTCAATACCTAAAGCTTATTTAAAAAAAACAAATAATTCAAGTGGTTAATCGACGAACTACATTGAATAAAAAAATGGAGAAAAAAATATTTGTGAAATCATCAAATTACACTAAACGCATTTGGAGAATTAAAAAGAACATTTATAACCATTTCAATATAAATAAAAAGGAAATCTAATTACAGAAGAAATTTTGGAAAATGAATCGGGGGATAGTTTAGTCATTTAGGGGCCTTATCCAAGGATTGTTAAACCTTGGATTAATTATCCCTCCATTTACTAGGGATAAAATAAGACCATATATGGTGTATAACTAATCCATGCATTAAGTTAAATAAAGTAACCAAACAATGTATTAGATTGACTAAATTTTAATCCATGGACTATTTTACTATATACCGCCTACCAAACGGGTCCTTATTTGTTGGGGATGGAAGACTTCACTCACCATCTCTTGATGAAGGAAAAGGCAAGGAGGAAGAATGAAGGGAGGGTGAAGAGCATTAAACGCAGATAGTGGTTTCTCTCACTCATCTTTTCCATTCAAATTTTTAAATTGCTTCTATTTGATTTTGTTATTATGCTTTAGTGGGTACCCACAAGCATAATCATGACTGTAAAATGAACTTAAACTTTTCACTAACGAAGTAGGAGAATCCAACTGTCTTTTTGACATTTTAGCCAACGTTCCCTTTGCCTTATCAAATATAGGACTTATATATAACCTAATAAAAAGTGAAATCTGGCAGACAGTTCAAATAGCTAAGAAACACGATTTAAGACATTTGCAGTAATGTTAGGCGTAAGCTGAGGTTTGTGAAATCATTCTTCAAATCTACGCTTCATCTTAAATAATATGTCAGCATATTTACTATGTATCATGGGAAGAACTTCAAATAAAATCCCATGGTGAACTGATGAAACTAACTGAAACAAAATATAGAAAATGAGGAAACAGTTAATTTCATCAGTTAAAATATAGAACTAGAAAGCACACCAGTAGCCGCATGCCAAAGATGTTGGAGCATAAAGATGACCATTCTCAATAAATTCAAAAATATAACGTACTCCAAAATACCAAGAAGCTTTCAAAAATTCTAAAACCAAACCAACTGAATTACTAATTAAGAGAAAAGATTCTTGATCCAACCTTTTGTGAATCCCTTATCTATGGCATCACGGTACTTCCCTTGAGCATAATAGACAAAACCCAATCTACTATAAGCCTTGCTATAATTGGGGTTGATTGCAATAGATTTTTGGCAGTCTTGAACTGCTGCTTCATATTGGTGGATCTGGGTTAAAGCAGCTGCCCTGATTCATCACAAAAACTTCATCTTAAAATAGGCCTTTAGAGATATTCACAATGAGAAAGATTCATCTAATTGCTTTTAGAATTTTCAGAAAAAAATAGAAACAACAGATACTCCTTCCGTCCCATGGTTTTTGACGGGCAATGGAGTTTAAGAATGAAAGAAAGACTATTGATACTTGTGGTCTAAAATAAGTCATAGATATTTGTGTGACTATAGATCATCTCATTAAGGGTAAAATGAAAAGTTTAAAGTTAAACTGTTACTTTTTCTAAGAAAAATTAAATATGACCTGGAGGCCGATTTTATATATCAAATAAGCAACAAAACAATGTCATTAAAATAAATAAACAAAAAAGGCCCAACAGGCAATGCAAAAATGCAGAACTAAAAGACCAGCCCAAACAAAAACCACTAGATATGTTTTAAATATAGAAAGGTGTCTTTTTTTTTGGACTGACTAAAAATCGAGGGTACCACATAAATTGGGACGGAGAAAGTAATAATTTTGCATGCAAAAAGCGATAATAACTTTCTTCCATCAATGTGATAATGACGCACCTGTTGCAATAGTAAACTGCATTATCTTCACAAAGTGCAATTGCAAAAGAATACAGCTCAATAGCATCAGGGTAAAGTTTTGACTGCATCGCTTTATTACCTATTATAAAATCACCAAAAGAAAAGAGAACTTTGAGTAAAACCTTTCTGAAAAAAAATGAACTATACCGTTGAAAGGAAACTAAACCTCTCCGCGAGAAGATGTCAACCTCAAGCACAATTTTTTGGGAATATTCAAGTAAGACCCCTCTTGAAAACATTACTCTTCCCAATGATTGAGGTAGCTCAAAGCTCAATCCTCTGTCCCGTAAAATGAGGATTCAACTGAGTGTATTGAACATGGCTGAATTAAGGCCCAAGTTACTGTGAAGTGTGAAGTGTGAAGTGTGAAGTATGAACCAAGATTAGCTTAGCCTGAATTCAACTCAACATGATTTTCACATTTCATCCTGTAGAAACATGAACTACTAATAGTGTCACGTGCTACTTGTGATTCAACTAGTTTGCTTTTCCTAAATATACTGGAAACTAGGCACGTCTTGGAATGAAATGGGTCCAAATAGGCAAAATGAATATTGAAGATTCATCTTTTGATAACAGTGGTACTCTGACCAACTTGCACGCACATCAACTATTCCACTCTTTACCTGCACGACCAGTACAGATATGGGGTAGCACCATCCACCCTAGCTTAAGCAGATAAGAAGAAATCACTTAATTTCTCCTATTTTTTCTCTCACTTGTGGTCTTTATTCCAACTTCACTTAATATTTATCTCTTTTGCTGAAAATGCAAAAAATCTTTGATACTCTCTTACATTTCTTAACTCATTATATAGTTAATCGAGATATAGTTTACAATACTGGTAATCTCACCACTTTGCTGTTTCATCAATAAAATATCTTTACTTTTTGAGGAAAAAAAATGTAGTCACAATATACCTTGCGATTTTAAGATCTCAGCAAGGTTGTTTCGGTTGAACATTGCACATCCAGATTTTTGCATCTCCTAAAACCGTAAAAATAAAGGCAGTTGGAAAATATCAGAGGAACAATAACTGCAATAATTATAATGAATCATGACAAGCAACACTAGCCAGTAGATGTACACAAGCAGCTGTAACAGGCTCAGTGCCTGCGCCTATTTATAAGAAATAGATTAAAAAAATTAAATTAATCAACTAAAATATGGTTTGTGAAAGAGAGAACAATCAGGCAAATAAGCTAAAAAGTGGGAGAATTTTGTGGAGAGACCAAGGTGGTAACTAGAATATCTTCTCCCTTCGCTATTCTACTAGTTTACGACTGTATAGAAATGGCTAGAAGCAGACAGCTATTTGTCGACATGCATGCTTCTAGCCGATGGTATTTTTGGAAATTCAGTACTTTCTCTGTTTTAATTTATGTGTTATTTTTCTTTTTAGTTTGTTATATATTTGAAAATTACGTAAAAGGTATTATAAATCACAACAATTAACAACTTAAAATAGGTAAAAAAAACCATAAATAAAGATTTGATTGACTTCCGAAATCCTATATGTGCCACATAAATTAGGACAAAGGGAGTAACATATATTTGACCCGTGCTGACACGGGCTTATGTATCCAGGTTTAATCTACATTTTGGAGAGGGGTGATAGTACA
The DNA here is from genome assembly GCA_029582245.1 of Solanum etuberosum. NCBI lineage: Eukaryota > Viridiplantae > Streptophyta > Magnoliopsida > Solanales > Solanaceae > Solanum > Solanum etuberosum. The sequence goes on from JAJONR010010287.1 coordinate 21,345, forward strand.
TATAGGAAGGTGGTGGAGAACTAAAGATATCAGTATGCCTTGTGGTAGCGGACTGTGGAGGAATATTATGAAAGGATGGGTAGAATTTAGTGGCAATATATCATTTAGGATAGGCAATGGGAGAAGGGTGAGCCTTTGGGGACACAAGTGGTGTGGGCATAACAACTTCTTGAAAACTGATTTCCCGAGCATTTATAGGGTATCATGTCAAAAGGAGCTGACAGTTCAGCAAATTTAGGGGATACAAGGTGATTCAGGAGAGATTTCCATGTTTGGGAGGTAACCGAGTTTCAAAGATAGCTAGTTTTGCTTCATAAGCAATGTATGCCAATAGATAATCTCTATGCTTTGAGGTTGGTTTAGGGAATAGCATAGTGTTCTCTGTTAATTCCTTTTATAAAAAGCTCTTGTCATGCAACAATCATGTTTTACCACGTAATTTATTTTTTTTCAATTCATTTTCCTTTCCCTTTTCTTTGTTTTCCTCTTCTCCCAGTAAAGATTCATTAATAATAACAAAGCCATATGGCCTTATACAGGAGGTATACCAAAAAAGAGAGATCTACAAAATATGATTCTCTCCAAAAGACACCTAGTCCTCTATACAAACATGAACTATATGAGTGCACCAAAAGAATATAAGGGATCGATGACTACTCCTCAATTAGGCAAAGCTCATCGCCACCCCCTCAATAGCTCTCTTATTTCTCTCTTTCCAAATGATCCAAGAAAAGACCAAGAGGAGTAACATTCCAAGTCTGTGCCTTCTTCTCCTAGCTCAACTCTTCAACTGAACATTAACTCCTTCACGAATTTCAGCATAGCCCAAGAAACACCAAAACCAACTAAAGACATCCCACCATCACATCGTGGCAATTCTGCAATGTAACAAAATATGATCCACATCCTCACTTGCCTCCTTACACAAGAAACACCACCTTATACAAACAACCTTTCTCTTCCTAAGATTCTCCGCCATCAGCAACTCCTCTAGTCGCCAACCACATGAAGAAGCACACCTTCCTCAGTACCTTAGATATCCAGACCGATTCAAATGGGAAACTATCCTCTGCCCTAACCAAAAGCTTCTCATAGAAAAATACATGATTTTTGGCTTGAAATGCTCTTCTCATGTGCTGCTGGGAAGTGCAACACACTCCATGGCATGTAGGCGTAAAAAAGGGCTCTTAGTACCAGTTTATATGAGGTCAGAGGGGTACCCTGCATTGTTTAAGGTTGTAACAAAAAAAAAGACGACTACTTTGAGGTCTTTATGTATAGTTGCTTCACAAAATTTACTTTCTTGGATAAAGAATTACAAGTTATATTTAAGTGAAATACTAAGTGTGGAGATGAGGCCCATGTCTTAGCCCCCTGGTGCATGAATTGATGCATCGGCATGCGAGTCTTTAACAACAATGAGTTCCCCCTTTTTAACATCGGTCTTCTTTTTCTGATCAAGCTTTTTTGTTTTCTTTCTTACATCATGATGCACTCACACTCAATTGCTATGATAGTAGTTAATCTAGGAGTTAAGACTCGAAGAAGATGAAGGCTAATTCAGGGATCTAACCGAGAAGATTAGCTAAAGAGATGAAGAAAAAGGAAGAAAGACTAGATTGATATTATTCATGAATGAGTAAATCAGTACATATCAGATGTATTTATACAACTAATCAATGGTAAAATGACTGAAGAAGAATACAGCAAAAGTAACTAACTAACTAACTTCTTGACAGCTGAACAGTGCTAACTGCCTAACAGTTTTCTAACAGATTGAGCTTCTTTTAGCTCTCGACTACATAACTTGCATCAATACCCCCTATTTGAAGAATAGCTTAGCTCTCGACTACATACACTTGCATCAATACCCCCTATTTGAAGAATAGCCTTGTCCTCAAGGCTGGAATGAAGGGAATCTATGCTGCAGCTCAGTGAGAATTTCCCAGGTGGCCTGAGCTGTATCAATGCCCAACCAATTAACCAACATCTGACAAACAGCCTTATTACCCCTCTTGATCATCCTCCTCTCTAGTATAGCCTCAGGCAAGGGACAGTAGGGACTAGACATGTGTAACACTGGAGGGTGGTTGAGGACAGCAGGTACTGCATGGCATTTCTTCAACTGTGAGACATGAAAAGTAGGATGGATCAACACATCTGCTAGGAGCGAAAGCTTATAAGCAACTTCCCCAATCTTAGCATCAATCAGATAGGGACCAAAGTACTTAGCAGCTAGCTTGTTATAGGGTCTAGTGGCCACAGAGAACTGCCTATAAGGCTGTAGCTTTAAATAGACCCAATCACCCACACTAAACTGTCTATCAGACCTGTGTTTATTGGCCAGATCTCTCATTCTTTGTTGAGCCCTGGACAAATGGAACTTCAGCAAGGCAATAATAGCTTCTCTAGCCTCTAAGGACCTATCAACCATCTCACTAGAGGATTCACCAGCCAAATAGGGAAGATGAATAGGTGGTTTTTGACCATAAAGAACTTCATAAGGGGAGCATTTGATAGCTGAATGATAGGTTGTGTTGTACCACCACTCAGCAAGAGGCAAGTAAGCAACCCACTCCAAGGGATTATCTGAGCAGAAACACCTCAACACCTCAGATAAGTCTCCAATTACCATCCTTCTTTCCAACTAGCACAACTGGGGATGCATATGGACTAGTACTGTGATGTACAACCCCTTGGTCTAGCATTTCCTGTACCAACTTCTCAATAATGTCCTTCTTTACTCCTGGAAACCTGTAAGGTCTCTTACTAATAGGTATTGTAGTGTCTATGAGGGGTATTCTGTGATCATAGGGTCCTCTGTGAGGTGGTAGTGCAGTAGGAATATCAAAGATACACTTGTATAGTTCCATTAAGGAAGCCAAAACAACTGGAATGTCATTACCTGTGGCTGTGATAGCCTGGATGTTGTTACACTGTAAAGTAGCAGGTGTGCTTAATGGTAACATATAAAATTGTACTTGTTCTTCAGGTTTCTTATTCAACACCTTAGCCTTAGTAGTCTTGATTTGAGTGGTTGCCCCTCTCAAAACATGCTTCTTCCCTTGGTGCATGAACTCAATGGTCCTGTTGCTAAAATCAAAGAGAATTCTCCCCAATGTATTCAACCACTGGACCCCCAATACTATGTCAACATTTCCTAGTGGCAGCAATAGAAAATCAGAAGAAAATGTGGTCCCTTGTAGCAACCACTGCAGATTCCTACAAATGGAAGCAATTTGTACCTTCCTCCCATTAGCTACACTAATAGACTGTTCCATGATTGTGCTGGCCTTGCATCCTAGCTTCCTTGCCACTTCTTCATCAACGAAATTGTGGGTGCTACCTGTATCAATGAGGATCTGCAATGGTCTTTTCTCATGATAACCAGTGACTAATGGTCTGGTACCCAGTGACACCAGTGAAGGCTTGCAATGAAATTGTCATACATTCCTCAGGATTGACAATGTTATCAATTGCTTCTTGATCCTGGAACTGATCTTGTTCTAGAGTCTCTTCCATAGTTGCATC
>JAJONR010010288.1:0-15298 GCA_029582245.1 Solanum etuberosum
AGACTGTTAATAACAAAGGAAAAAATATTGTTGAAGAAGATACTCTTGCAAAACTCTTTAATCATGATCCTAGACAAGGTATGTTTTTAGGAATGATGCAAATTGTTACTGCTCATAAATGATATATTAAATGCACCATCTTGATTGATAATATTTTTTCAATAACTGATATTGCTATGATTGATAGTGGAGCCGATGTTAGTTGTATTCAAGAAGGTCTAGTACCTACTAAATATTTTGAAAAGACAATTCATTTGGTTAAATCTGCTTCTGGATATGCTTTAGATATAAAGTATAAATTACCTAATACACGTATTTGCCAAAATAAAGTTTGCATTCCGCATTTCTTTTTTTTGGTTAAAAATCAGTTATACCTTCCAATTATACTTGGAACCCCCTTTATAAATGATATTTATCCATTTATTAGCATAACTGCTAAAGGGTTTGATAAAACCTTCAAAATCACTTTGGTGTTGTATTGCATTTTATGTTAGTAATGCTGCTGAAAAAGAACGTAGTGTTCCTAGATTAGTTATAAATTATAAACCTTTAAATAAATTCTTAAAATGGATAAGATATCCTATCTCCAATAAAAGAGATTTGCTTTCAAGATTATATGATGCTAATATATTTTCAAAATTTGATTTAAAATCTGGTTATTGTCAAATTCAGATATTTAAAGAGCATACTTATAGAACTGCTTTTAATGTTCTCTTTGGACAATATGAATGGAATGTTATGTCTTTTGGATTAAAAATTTTCCTTCTGAATTTCAGAAAATAATAAATGATATTTTTAATCCTTATTTGAATTTTATAATTGTTTACATTGATGATATTTTAGTGTTCTCTAAAACGTTTGAAACACACATCAAGCATCTTGATATCTTTAAGAAAATTATTATACAAAATGGTTTAGTTATTTCCAAACCGAAAATGAGTTTGTTTCAAACAGAAGTTAGATTTTTAAGACATAATATCTGTCAGGGTAAGATTACTCCGATTCAACGATATATTGATTTTGCATCTAAATTTCCGGATGTTATTACTGACAGAACTCAGTTACAAAGATTTTTGGGAAGCTTAAACTATGTATCCTCATTTTATAAAAAAATTTCTCGTGAGTTAGCCCCCTTTATATGAAAGACTAAAAAAGGATTATAAACAACCTTGGACTGAAAGTCACACTAATCTTGTTAAAAATATTAAGGAACGTGTTAAATCTCTTCCTTGTTTAACTCTTTCTTATCTGTATGGCAAAAGATTATTGAAACTGATGCTTCTAACATTGGTTACGGAGGAATATTAAAACAGATTAATCCTAATGATAAAAGTGAATATTTGATTAGATTTCATTTTGGAAAATGGACTGAAGCCCAGAAAAAATATGCTACTGTGGCTCATGAAATGCTAACAATAGTCAAATGTGTTTTAAAATTTCAAGATGATTTATATAATCAAAAGTTTTTGATAAAAACTGATGCTCAATCTGTTAAATACATGTTTAACAATGATTTTAAACATGATGCTTCAAAATTGATATTTGTTAGGTGGCAGGCCCAGTTAGCTCATTTTGATTTCGAGATTCAATATAAAAAGGGAATTGATAACTCTTTTCCATATTTTCTGTCTCGAGAATATTTAAATTCATAATTAGTTTTTATATAACTTTTATTGATGAAAAAACTTTAGTTACTATTCTAAAGATAATTACTCTTAATAAAGAACTGCAGGAATTAATAATATGTGAAATCATCAACGATATTATTAGAGAAGATTTCTCTATACATGATTATGAAGAAATTGTTGATATCAATAATGATAATTATTACAGTGACTATTATGATATGTCTGAATAAAGCAAAGTGTTATGTTTGCAGGATGGACACTCCTTGGACTACCAAGGGTAGAGGTATGAATAATAATACAAGGGGAAGATCATCCCAGGTTCGTCCTACAGATCCTCTTCTAACCCCCCATTTATACAAATGGGAAGAAGAAGTTTGATAAACTCAAAAGTTTCTTAAAGTGAGGCTTCATCTTCAGTACATCTGAAAGATATTCCAGAAAACAGTCCGTTATACGCACAACTACAGACATATTTGTCTCAAAAGCAAAGTGATACTTTTGCATCAATAGCTAAAGAAGACAATGATGATATCAAGTCTTATGAAAAGTTATCAAAAAAATGATATTTCTTTTGGAAAACTCTGAAATTCAGAGAAAAGAAGATCCCTGCAAGATATTGCAGCGATACCTAATCAACTGATTATATTTCCCGGGTGAGTCATACAAAACCCGATCGTATTATGAGACTATATTGATAAGCACTGGTAGTGTTGAATTTCAACACTTTTCAGGCTATAATACTAGTGATAATGTTTATAACTTCTCAAAAATGATAATTAAACAGATTATATCTGTTGAAGACTGGGTATATCCACTATGAAAGAAAGGCAGATCAGCCTAAACAAAATCGCTATGAGTTTCACCTACTGGGGCTATATTCACGCTTTTGATAAAGTCCTCTATTACAATAATGATAGACATAAACGCACGTGGTTTATAAAAATATGTGCAAAGATATTTGCAGGACCAATTCCTAATTGATTTTTGAATTGGTGGTCATACCACGACCCAACTATAAAAAATTTGCCTGATCCATTTCTTAAATTATATAAAGAATGGGTTAAAGTCTCACCGGACCTAAATGAGTTATACCATACAGATCATATCTGTTATATAGAAAAAATAGACCAAATTTATTTTTCATTGAATTCTCTATCCCTTGGATTAATAAATGGACCCCAGAAGTGGGATTCACCGAGGAACAGATTCCTTGTTTATACAGAACTTTTTATAATAATTTTTTTTACAAACTGATGAAAAAAGATCCCAAAACAAAAATATTATATGGACAAGAACTTCCGGATCTTATTGCAAAAAGGATCCAAGAATATTGTATTACTCCCCAAAAGAGTATAATTGTTGATAGCTCGGTCAGACATATTGCCAGAAAAATATCCATCCAAGATGGAGATAAATAAGAAATGATCAACAGTTATTTGGAAGAGGTTAAGAGGAGTCTACTTCTCAATATGAAAAATCGGACACTTCTATGAGAAGTGAGACAAGTGATGACGTTATAGATGATATTCAAGAAGCTCAACCTAGTGATTCAGAAAAAACTACATCAGAAGATACTCTGAGAAAAGGGAAGATTTCCTCCGAAAATTAAAGGAAAAAGACAAACAATAGAGTCGTCTCTACAGTAAAAGCCATCATCAACAGTAGATACACTGTTGATCAACAGTAGATACACTGTTAAGGGAACAGATGGGACCCAACGATATTGTACAAAGATTCGAAATGTTTTTTTTTCTTTCTATATATAAGTTTGTTTTTCAGTTTGTTAGGCAGAAGTTTAGGAACCCCTCTCTCTACTTTCTCTCTCCAATTGTAAATCTTTAAAAACTTGTCAAGTTTTTAGTTCACCAGATACTGGCTGAAAGTTAATAAAATTGTAAAGTTTGCTCATATGCCTTGCAGTCGGCCATCTCTACAAGGTATTATATTTTTCTTTTGATTTCTTCTTTTAGTATTTCTCCGATCAAAGTTGTGACTATGTCCGGCTAAAAGATTCATATCTTTGTCGATTAACTAACTTCTCTTTTATATTCACTATGAAAGGTCTAGACTTTATCAAAATATAAATAAATTTATATATGGTTTCTTGATTTGGTTCCAAGATGGTGGTACAGTCAAATTCAATACTATTTTTATTGGCTTTGTCTTTGTGATTTCGTCTAGCCAGCCGTGGTTCTAAGCCCGTTAAAGAGTTGAAAAAGGGCGCCTACACCCGGTTAGAACTGCTAGACACATGGGCTCAATAAAAATACGTATTAAATCTTGACAGGCCCCTTGCTCGGGTAAAAGAGATAGATCCTTCCATACAATCATAAAACTATATAAAAATTTATATATATTTCGATTCAGATTTCCTTAGATTCGGATGCTAAACTAGATCTAAGTTGACCGCGCAGATTACCGCAAGTCTTCAAAAGATCCTGTAAAATGGTATATATATATAATACATTAGTTATTCATATATTGTCTTATAAATAGAAGCATTACAAAATTTTGTTACAATATATTTTTTAAATTATTATATTATTATTATTGTTATTATTTTATTGTTATTTTATTTTCGCGCGGTTAGAATATTCTTCTTTAAAATTTATTAAAATAGAACTTTTCTTGTATTTTGATGTGTTAGTATTTTTTATATAAATCTGTTTTTAAGAGTATAGAGGTTATTCAATTGTAATTTACCATTTGTTTTATTAAAAGAAAAGGCAAAATTACAAACACTATTTTCTCCTAGTTTACAGAATTTCATTTTACAGATTCATTATTTTGCTTTAGAAATTTTACAATGGTTAGTTTATTTTTATCATCTATATGCATGGTTACATAGTGTCTTTAATTAGAGAGTCAAACAAATATTTTTCTCAATTTTCTTCTTTGCAAATTTCGTTAGTACAACACTATCAATTACTTTCAAAATATTAAATATTTTTTTAAAAAAAAATATATAACTAATGTGTTTATCAAGAGCAAAGGTTCCATAATAATATGATATAACAATAAGTAATATGTAGTCATTATGTGTTTTAAAATTAAAATGCAATCTTCCAGAATTCAAATTTCATATGTAATATAGTTATGATAGTGTTTTGGAATTGAAGTTGTGCACAAACAAAACATTAAAGATCCTTGAAAAGAATGAAAGAGAAGTAAGGAATAATGGGGAAAAAGTTCAAAAAGTAATTTGGTGTGATAGAATAGTCATCATTGTGTATCATATAATTGTAATTAATTGCTAGTTTTAATTCTATCATTTGACTTTCTATTTTTTTTTACTCCTGTTAATATTAACATTATTATGACAACAACAAAAAATTATATAAATTTTTAGGCTTGATCTCTTGGAGAAGAAAAGATTTATTTGGAGAATGTTGTAAATAAATGTATTCTGTAAAAAGTTATTTGTGAATCTGCAGTTGGATTTACATAGAGTCTGTACTAACAAATACTTATAACAATAACTTTACAGAAACATAAACAACAAAGTTTAAAACATGTACTAAAAAACAACAATTAATATCATAAGCATAAATTAATGATGGTAAAAAAACATATCAGGATCTGTAACAATAGAATGAAACAGAAAGGAAAAATCGAGCCCACTGAATGCACAATGTCTCCTTAAGAAAATCATTCCCCTCAAGTACCCGAGGTTTAAAGAAATAGATCCTCTAAGAATGAAACGATTTTATTTACTAGTGTAATAATATAAAAACAATAGTGTCAGTGAGCCACTAGACAGGATCAAAGTACACAAATATTTAATTGTGCAGAAGAAGAAGAAGAATAAGTTCAGAATCAAATCTCTAATTGTGCAGAAGAAGAAGTTCAAATTTTTTGTTGTTTTAAAATGAGAGGAAATCCCTCTATTTATAGACAACAAAGGGTAGTGTGAACAAATGTTTATTGTGCCTTACCGAAAAGGTCACAACTCTTTGGAAAGGTCACGCCTTTTCATAAATGTTCCAACATTTCATAAAAGTCGCAACTCTTCATAAAAGTCACAACTTTTAATAAAAGTCACAACTTTTCATGAAAAGGGAAGGCTAATTTTGGAAATAAATAAATTAAAAGAGAATCCTTGTTTGTGGTGGCGCCATATAGGCGAACCTAGGTTCTGTTATATATATATATAAAGATTGGTGTCTCTTTGATAAAATTATAAAATATATATACTTATATATATATAAACCTCCATTCTTCTTTCTCACTCTCTGTTATCTGCTGATCCAACAACTTCTCCAAACCCTAAATTGAAGAAGAAATATTGGGTTTACTTGGTTGAAATGATGGGGAGTAAAGAAGGGTCTGTGATGGTGAAGAATTCCAATGTATTTGCGGCGCTTGATACTTTGAGGAAGAAGAAGAAATCTGATAAGGAGAAGAGTAAAGGCTCGTCGAAGAAGGAGCAGGAGCCGGAAGTTTTGTGGGCTCCGGCGCCGTTGACGGTGAAATCTTGGGCAGATGTTGATGATGAAGATGATGATGACTACTATGCAACCACTGCTCCTCTTCAGTCTTTTGTGGGTTCCAATGAATCTGAAAAAAAACCTGAACCTGTTGAGGTATTGCACTTTTGCCTGCTTTTTATGTTCTGTTCTTTGGGTATGAAAAAAATCTGCTTTTTATGTGTGTTAGATTGTATTTTAACCTTTTTGATAATCAAAAATTTATTCCCTTGAAAAATTGAACGAAGGATCCTTTTGAGAAGTGGTTGAAGAAGCCAACTAAACGAACAAAGATAGTGTTGATCACTCTACTGTGTTACTACCTCGAATTGGTTGGGGCCTGCTGTTTTAGGACCTGAAGAATTCCATTAGGAAGTAGTTTGCTTTCCAAATAAGTCAGTGTCAAAAACACTACGTGATTCTTTCCATTTCTGTTGTTGCTGGGAATCTGTTGTTGGTGGGAGGTGGCAGAGATCCCGTGGAATTAGTCGAGTAGCACGAAAGCTGACTTGGACACCATGGTTATTATTATGGTTTTCGGTGCAATATATATAACAAAAGAAACTTTATCAAACTAAGGAAATGAATCGCATAGTCATTGAATAACTTTTGAAAGAAATCAAATATCATAATCATACACTGTGTGGTAAAATAACCTGAAAAGGAAACAATGATTCTATATAGAGAAGAATATATTTTAATTAACTATTTTTACGCTAATTTCTCAAATCAAATTGAAAAATAATAATCTTTTACTATGTTTCTAACTTCATTTGTCATTTATTTATGTCATCATTAAAATCGTCAACCAATCTCTTTTTGTCATCAGTACGAAATCATAAATATTTTTATAGTACACACGTTTCTTTTGGAACTAGCCATCATTAGATATGTAATATTTCTGCAACTTGGCTTTTATCAAAAGTTTTATCTTTTTAACAGTTAATATTGGAGAGTGATGTTTATCTTTCAAACTCTTAATTCAAGTTTAAAAAACGATCTTTCTCTTGAACTAATTTATTTTGACAAAGGCAAACCTGGAGGAATGTATATTACTCAAAATATTTTCAGTTGGCTTCCTTTTCGAATTCATTCTATCCGTAAAAGATCATCTCAGAAACATGATGGGCATATATGATTTGGAAGATTAAATCTAAGAACAATCATCACTTTGCCAATTAAGTGATATTGAGATAAGTTGATTCAAATAACTTTTAGATTTTAAGCCTTTGAAAGTGATAATCCCTACAACATTAGCATTCTACTTTAGCCACCCTCTTACTAAGCTACCACTTCAAAAAAAAAATTGCCTGACATATATTTTTACTATGTTGTAATTCAAAGTCAGCCAGTATTGATGTTGTGATATATCTCTGTAAATTTCAAAGTTCTATCCTTTTATGATTAAGAAACTAAGATTTGAGAGTTCCCATTAATTAGTGAGAATATGGCGGAAAATGAGATTGCTCAATTGTCGCCATAGAGAGATGGACAATTTTTGGTCCCCCCACCCCGCCTTTTCAACTATATATCCACAAGTATAATACATCAAAAAATGTAGCCACTAGCCCCCCTCCAAAAAGTATTACAACTTATAATTTTGAGTTCCCATTTGTACTTTTTGTTACAAATAATCTAAAACATGAAAAATGTCGTCTGTTTGTGCTAACACTTCCTGCTTACACCAAAAGTAATAAAGAGCTAAACAATTCATCTTGAACTTCAGTAAATTGTTCTACTTGCCCTCCGAACATCTCTGATTTCTTTCTTTCCACAGTGTCCACCATATACATACTGTACAATCTTCCATCTCTCTTTCTTTTCTGTTGCATTGCCCACACTGTTCCAGTATTTTAAATACCTTCTACATTCATTGGCTTTACCCATCTGGTCTTTCTTAAGCTGATGAAGGTCCTCCAAAGCTGGTCTGTCCACATGCAATGTAAAAAAGATGGTTGACTCTGCTTGTTCCCCACATAAATAGCATCCAGAATAAAGCTGGAGACCACCTTTTTTTTTCTTTCATATCTTCCTGTGTCAACATTGCTTCCTTAGCCAGCAACTCAGAAAAACAGTTCACCTTGTATGGTATCTTTACCTTCCATATCATTTTTCATGGCCATCTCTTCTCCTGATTGTTTGAAGCATTAGATCTCTGGATGCCGAATTGATAGTGAAGATCCCCTTGTTGTCTATCTTCCAAACTATTGTGCCATTTGCCCCTGTTAAATTTCTCAAATGGGCAGCTGTGTTGTTGAAAGCTGCTATCTTCTCCATTTTCCAGTCATTCAGATGCCTTAGGCAGATTCCACCAATGTCTTGTGCACATGTCAGCCACAGTGGCCTGGTGGTCAAGGCATAAGGTATGGATGTCTGGATAAAGTTATTTAAGAGGTTCCTGTCTAGTCCATTTGTCCTCCTTGAAGGACACTTCGATGCCATTTCCCACTTTGAAGTTGGTTCTAGTTAAAACTAGTGGTCAAAGGTTCCTGATGGATCTCCAAATGCTACATCCACCATCATTATTATCCATTTACCCTCCATTTCTATTTTTCATTAATAACCTCCTCCCATAGCATATTGTCAATTGTTACAAACTTCCTAGTCATTTCATCATTAAGCTTTTGTTCTGCATTTTCATGTCTCTAATACCCATACCTTCTTTTTTGCTTCTTGTTAGCTCCTCCCATTTAACCAAATGAAACTTTTTCTTATCTTCATTTCCTGCCAGAAGAATTCCTTCTTAATGTGTCTATCCTTTTTTATCACACTGTCTGAGTTTGGGAAAACAAACATCATGCAAGAAGGTAATGCATGTAAAACACTATTAACCAAAGTCAATCTTGCTCCCGAGGAAAGATATTGACTTTTCCAGTTAGTTAACTTCTTCTCATGCTTTTTTACCACTCCATTCCAACTCCCTTTAGATTTACTTTTGGCACCCAAAAGCATGCCTAAAGATATCGTTAGAAGCTCACCCACTTTGCCTCCCGGAATTGTTGCTTTTCCACCTTTGCTACATAAAATTGATGGGATATATCAAGCTCTTCCCCCAATTGATGTGTAGCCCAGAAATTGCTTCAAATTTGATGAATATTACCCTCATGATCAACATGTGTCCTCTCACTTCTTCACAAAAAACTAAAGTACCATCTGCATATTACATATGAGTTATCTCCACATCGTTTGCTGCCCTGTTGCCCACCTGAAATCCTCTGACCCAACCTTTTTTCCTTGGTTTTGTTTGAATAATGTTGGTCATTCCTTCCATTGCAAGGATAAAGAGAAATTAGGATGGAGGGTAACCCTGTCTCAAGCTCCTCTGGAAGGAAAAGAAACCACTTGGGGTTCTCTTAATTAATAATAAGAGAATTTAACTGTACTAATGCAATATTTTACCCAATTGATCCATGTACCAAATCCCATCCTCTGCATCATGAGAATCAGAAAATTCCAATTTAGGTGATCATATGCCTTCTGTTTGTCTAGCTTACGTAAAATACTAGGCTACTAACTTCTTTGCCTGCACTCCACACACTCATTTTCTATCAGCAGTGCATCCATGATTTATCTGCCTTTTATAAATGTCGTCTGCTGTTTGTCCACTAGTCGGTGTATGACTTTTTTCAATTTTTCTGCCAGTAGCTTGGCAATGATCTTGTAAACCCCTCCTATCATATTCTAGGTCTGAAGTCTTGAACTCCATAGCTCCCATCTTCTTAGGAATTAGAGCCACAAAGGTGGCATTGAGGCTCTTTTAAAAAATTCCTGCCTTGTGTAAGTTTTGCACTGTTGCAACCAACTCTAGACTGATAATTCCCTATCAATGACTAAAGGATGCCAGGGAGAACCCATCTGGCCCTGGTGTTTTGTCACCTGCACATACTTTTATGTTCTCGAGGATCTCTTGTTGTTCAAATGGTGCCATCATCAAATTGTTTTCATCTTCTCCTATCATGTGGCAATTCCTCATATCTAGCTGTGGTCTTTAGTCTTCTCACTTAGAGTATAACTTCTCATAGTAGGCATCCTTCTCATAGTAGGCAACAATCTCCTCCTGCACCTCTTCTAGTTTAGTCAAGATTTTCCCTCTAACTTTTAGCTTGTCAATTGTGTTAATTCTTTTGTGAGTTCTGTGAAAAACCTAGTGTTTCTATTCCATTGCTTTAACCATACTGTCATGGATTTCTTTCTCCATATAGTCTCTTCCCTTTTAGCTGTGTCTCCAAATTCCATATTGAGCGCTAGTATAAAAGCTATCTCTTCTTCCTCTAGTGCTCTGTGTTCCTGAATTTCCTCTAGTTGAGTTAGCTGTCTCAAAACATTGTGCTTCTAAATACCTAAGTTACATTGAGAAGTCTTACTCCACTCCTTTTTCCCTTTTTGAGCCCTTAGTTTCGCCACCAGAATGTAGTCTGCCTTTCACTAAAGTTGAAAGAGTCCCACCACACTTTCACTCTTTCATTGAAACCCTCTGTGTCCAACCACCAATTTCAAACTTGAAGTATGTCTTTGTACTATCCAATTCTCCATATTGTAACATTATAGGTGAGTGGTCAGAAGTCGCTCTGTGTAGGATATTCTGTCTGATGTTCCTGAATTTTGTATCCCATTCTTCTGAAAATAGGAATCTATCTAGTCTAGCTGTTGTGTGTCTGTCACCTTTCTTCCAAGTGAACTACTCCCCCTAACAATGCTAAATCCACTGGCTCCATATCCTCAATAAAATCACACAAGTTTATCATTCCTTTACTAATTCTGTTGCAATTTTTCTTTTCTGGATCATGTCTGTCGGTGTTGGAAGCCTTCATAAAGTACACAATCACAAGGTCCTGAAACTAGCCTCTAGCTGCCCCAATCTCCCAACAAGTCTCTTTACTCTCCTTTCTATCATTTGGGGAATAAACCCCTGTAAGGTGCCAATTGAAATCATGACACTTCCCAAGTTCAAAAAAAAGAAATCATGACACTTCCCAAAAAAACTACAAGTTACTGAATACATTCCCACACTGCTGAGCACTCCTTCCCGTACTCTTTTGTCCCACATAATGACTATACCTCCTCTAGTCCCACTTGCCTCCAACTGAACATAATTGACTCACTTGTTCCTCCATACTTTACTTCCTATATCTGTGATTTCCCCCTCCACCTTCGTCTCCTGGAAGCAAACCTCATCAGCTTTCCAGGTATGTAATATATTTTTGATCATTCCCTTTTTCCTAGCACAATTCAGTTGCCTTGTGCTCCAAGACGGTGTATAACTTCATTATTCTTTTATGGCCAAGTTTCCTCCCTACTTCTAGTACCATAACTCATGAAATTAGTATCCAGCTCTAAACCTTTCAGTTCATTTACCTCTTTCTTTTTAATGACTGACTGCTCCCTTGTTGTTCTTTATTTTTTTGTTTGTTATTATCTATCTTCATAAGAAGTTCTTTTGCCTTCTCCTCGTACCTATTGAAATCAACTCCAAATTCGGTATCAACACGATGATGTCTAGTTGAATCCAAAGAGGCGTGCTTAGTGTTTAAGCATTTTGTTCTGTTGGTAATTGAATCTTCAATGGAGTTGTATCTTCTGCTACAATGTTGGTGTTCTCTCCTTGCAGCTTCAATTGTATACTCTTCAGTTCCCCTCTCTCGACAACTGTTGACTCTACTGCCACCAGGCGCACCTTGCTTTGTTCAAACTGAAAAATTTGTTGTTCTTCCTTATCTTGAGTTCCCAATTTCTCAAAGCTTATTGTGTGTACTGGGTTGATAAGTTTGCAATTATCTCGATGTTTACTATGTCCATCTCCTGGGCTTCAGAATTAAAATAACTTTCTGTCGTCTCTTTTGCTTTTAAGGATCTAAGGCCCAAATAACCCCCTTTTAGGACTTGGGCCACTACAACACATAGCCACCCTTTCCATTTTGAATTCTTCTCACGTGCATTCCAATTTGAAAACTCCTCATTTTCGAGGTGCCCACCTGCACATGGTTTGATTTGAGGACTGCTAGATCCTTCACTAAAAAGGGTTCTCCCTTCATTACCCTCTGAACCATAATCTGCATCTTCACTTCCCCCTCTATTTTCATCGGTAGCAGAGCTTCACACCAGATCGGAATATTATTCACAAAACCTTCACTGGTCACCTCTATCGCCTTCGGCACCATCTTTCTATCGCCCTTCACCTTGATATGAACCTAGTATAGGTTATTTTTGAGAGATGTCTCCTCTTCTGTCTCATTAAATCCTCCACATTGATCTCCAAGCTGCTTAAATATTTTCTGGTACCACATGCTCAAAGGTAGCCCTAGAAGTCTTATCCAGAACCCAGTCTCTCCTCTCCTTACTTCTGCTGGCCAACTCTTTTGTAGTTGGCTTCCACCAGTCGATATTAAGCTTCATCTTCTTCTAGATCCACACTGTCAACATGACGTGCTCTGCCGAAAATCTGCTCTGTCGAAAATCTTGAAGGAAGTTCAAACAAGAACTGTTCGTCGTTCATTGCGAAAACACTAACACCTGTGGCTGACTTCTAGGTATTGCGTGCCCATCTCTTTACATCATTCAAGATTGGAGTCTCCTGTAATGGGTTCTTAAATTTTCCAACAATACATCTATTGAGCAGATCCTTCTCCGATGCCGACCTTCCACCCAGGATTTATATACAATCACCTACAACTTGTATCTGTGCCTTCTTCGTCCTCTCCGTCGTTCATCTGTTGTTGTTGAAGGCTTCTTTGAAAGAGGTTTCAAGTTGTCTTTCACTGTTATTCTGTGGTTTTTGTTCTCCTGGTGCCTCGTAGATAAACTTTGCTATTTTGTGTGCAATGTTCCCCCAACCTTCTTTGTATGAAGATTCCGGTGTAATAATGACAGATTTGCTCAGATCTCGAATGGAAATAAAGCTGACATATCTACCATTCTCGTTGTATTTTAAGAGTGCAACAAAATTCTGAGAAGTGGTCCTTTAATTTCCATTTCCGAACTACTTTTCCTTGTTACTTTAATGCTTCAATAAATACTGAAACTAACCACTTCAAGACTTTAATGCTAACCTTCACCCTCATTAAATTCCGACTTCGCTTGATCCATTCATACTAGGTTTCTCCGCACCGTATTTACACCTAATGATTTCATAAGATTTGAATCCTGAATTGTAGAATATACTTTTCCCCCAATTGAAAAAGTTTTGGTCATAAGTTGCCGGAGTAGGCCCCAGACAGAGTGAAATCGACTTTAGGTTATAAGTTGACTTGCCTTGATAGCCGTGCCTGAGAGCATTTTTATATTTCTATCTTTTGTCCTTTATAAACTATTTTACATATATTATGGTGCCTTCTTCCTTTTCTAAGAATGAAATAACTCAAATTGTCCATTTCTCATATTCATTGAGCCATAATCAAGCCGACGATAACCTCTTCTAGCTTTTATTCTTACGTCCACATTGTTTGATCTACATGAATTGCCACCAATCCAGTATCCAATTTCAATGTTAATAGATATTTCTCTACTCTTGGTTCTTGCCCATCCCGTCATTGGGAGTGCATAACCAAATTTTAAAGCCTATTTTTTTCTCTAAATTTATCATCACTATGTACACAAATATTTTGGCTTAAAAAAAGGGCTGCTTAATGTAGACTCATAGAGTACTAAGTAGGTAACCCTTGCTCAATAGAAGTATTCAACAGAAATTTTCATTCATAGGTGATTCAATAATTTCAACTTCTATCTTATATACCCCCTTTGATATATCTATATGTTCTGGTCTTAAAAATAACTAATATGCAAGAAAATACATTGGTACTTCCGTCAATTATGCCAAAATTTTAGGGGGTATATTTTCTTACAATTAATGCTAAAGAAGATAAACTTCTGGTGAAGCCATTAGACCATTCCTGTTATTGTATTACTTGACCACATTGGTAAAGACCATTCCTTCAATATAAAAACTACCTTATGCAAAAGAATTTGATTTTAAAATTCTGTCAGCCTTAAAACTAAGACTACGCATAATCACAATAAATGGAAGTTTGATTATGACAAGACTAAAAACTGTTTTTTCAGATATGAGAGGGAAATGCTTTAGGAAAGAAAGATCCCAAGCTTATGCTGAATTGAGAGTAATCTTATATACTAGCATTCAATTAAACAAATGGACAATAACAGGTTATAGCTTACTTGTGTGATGTGTCATAATAATATTATAGTAATAGTACAACATGATCTTATAAATTCAAAAGTGATTGTGAGTCATGAGATTATCTGTACGACCGTACTAAGCTAATTGAGGAGTATTTAGCCAGTTCCTGATTTCATATTCTTGCAAGTTTCATCCATTTCTCATAATATTTGCAAAGGACTTCTTTTCGTGTGTAAAATTTTCTACCCTCTATGGAACAAAAAGAACCAACCCTTAAAAGATTGAGCCACATAACCTGTCAAACAGACAACAATCTTTGTTCAAGCTTTTATTCTTGCATCCATGTACTTGTGATATACCTTGATTAGCCACCATTCCAGCTTTCCATATCAGTGCTAATATATATTGCTCTACTCTTGCCCATCATGGTATTGGGGTTAGTGCATAATCAATTTTAAAGTCTATTTTTTCTCTCAATTCATCATAACTATGTAGACATTTCACGTCAAATAAACTACAAAAGGCTTAATATAGAGTACTATAACCTTTGCTATGAGAAATCCTAAAAGTCAGTAGTGCACACTGACTTAAGAAGATAATATACCTTGATTAGCCACCATTCCAGCTTTCCATATCAGTGCTAATATATATTGCTCTACTCTTGCCCATCATGGTATTGGGGTTAGTGCATAATCAATTTTAAAGTCTATTTTTTCTCTCAATTCATCATAACTATGTAGACATTTCACGTCAAATAAACTACAAAAGGCTTAATATAGAGTACTATAACCTTTGCTATGAGAAATCCTAAAAGTCAGTAGTGCACACTGACTTAAGAAGATAATATACCTTGATTAGCCACCATTCCAGCTTTCCATATCAGTGCTAATATATATTGCTCTACTCTTGCCCATCATGGTATTGGGGTTAGTGCATAATCAATTTTAAAGTCTATTTTTTCTCTCAATTCATCATAACTATGTAGACATTTCACGTCAAATAAACTACAAAAGGCTTAATATAGAGTACTATAACCTTTGCTATGAGAAATCCTAAAAGTCAGTAGTGCACAC
>JAJONR010010289.1:0-18325 GCA_029582245.1 Solanum etuberosum
TTAACTGGACAGCCTGACTTCAAAAGGGAATAACTCACTCATCCGACCTCGAAACTTAGCAAACTCGGTGGCGTTGGAAAGATAATTCAAAGACCTTTTATTAGATATCTTGTAGCCCACCTAACTCATCTTGTACTAAGATTTATGGTTATTTGAAGTTAACCCAAAACTCATAACTTAAGCATAACTTGCAAAATTTCAGATTTTGCTATTTCCAATTTAGTTCTTTTTGGAACTCAAGGTGCTACATCTAGTGACCTTAACACTTAAGAAATTTTAAATTCCTCGGTAAAATCCTACTCACAACGAAGGATGGTCCGAGTCTTAGCTCAAAAAATATCTGGGGTGTTACAGTCATATACATATATTTGGCAAACTAAATATGATACAAACTGTAATTTTGAAAATACGGAAAAAATAAGTATCAAGATCTAAATTAGTAAAATTCGTGTTGTTTGTTCTCTTTTAATTGTCAAGGTAGGATAAAGAATAGAGATAATAGATGTAGTAAGTGATTACCATCTTGAATTAGGTCTTTCCATGCATGGCTACTACATTCAGCAAATTAAATCAAACAAGAAAATCAGGGGATAATCTTGAAGAAAAAGAGAAGGGCAAATATCATATTATCAGAGATGCAATGAGTTTGATTAAATAAACTTGTAAAGAAATTGAAAAGTTGAAAATAGGTGTGGCTCAAGCACTTTCATGGACTAAAATCAAAAAAAAATTAGAGGGCCTTAAACTTCTGAATAATAATTAATACAATGTTTTATTTTATTTATAGTCTATTCTTCTTGTTATTTTTAAGATACAAAGCTGGTAAAATATTTCTTAAAAATTATTATAAGATGCAAAGTTGTATCTTTGTTTCTAGGCGAATTGGTCTGATAGACCATTGTATTTGTATGAGTTTGTATTCCGAATACTTCTACTTGATCCTTTGTCAACTGAACCCTTAAACTCAATTAAAATGAGACTTTTAAACCCCACCAACCATGTGTGTAGCTCACTCTCTCTTACATAAATGGCATGTCATATCTACGTCAGATATAATAATGTCATAAAAGACAAAAATAAAATAAAATAGTTATTTCTCTCACCTTTCCTCCACCTTCCTCAACCCACAACCACCATTAACACCATCTCCATTCACCTTTTTTTTTTCTTCTTCATGGCCATTATTGTCTATAGTCGTGACCAGGCTCTTCATGTTTTTAAAAATCATAATTCAATTTTTTCTCGAAGTTTCTAACATTCGTAACTCTTAATCGTATTTTTTTACCAATGTTTACATCATCCATTTGAACCATCATAAATTTCTTTTCTCTATTAATGTCAATAAATCACCATTAAAATATCACAATATTTGTACGCAATTTTACATAATACATTTCACTTAATTTCACAAAGACACTGAACAATCACTTTTCATCCTTCAAGACTATTGAATCTTTATCACCTTATGGATTGTAAATAATCCAGAAAAATGGAAAGAAAAAACAAATCTACCATAACAACACATTTTTATTTCTCTAAGAAGAAAGAAAATATGAAAAAAGGAAAGAAAAGAGAAATTGGAGATGGCTGGGAAGGGGAGAAAAAAGAAGAAATGGGGGTTGGATGGGGAAGAAGGTAATGGTAATTAGAGAGAGAAAGAGAAATGGGGTGGGCTGGGAGGAAAAGAAGAAAGAAGTGATTTTTAAAAAAAAAATCTTTTATTTTTGGTCTTTTTTTAAAATAAAATAATATTTTTAGTCCAAAATTGGAGGTCATGCTCCTCCTACGCATGAAATTACGTGTTGGTGCCAACTCAATAATTAAATTGCCACATAAGTTTTGTCAATGGTCAGAAGGGCTTAAAAATTGAGTTTCATTGAGTTTAAGGATTCAGTTGACGAATAGCCAAGTAAAAGGGTTCAGAATACAAACTCCTACAAGTGCAAGGGTCCAACAGACCATTTCGCCTTGTTTCTATATGAAACTTTTTACTTTTTCTATAAATAGTACTTCTTTCATTTCAATTTGTATGTTTGATTTTGACTTGACACACTATAATTTGAAGTTTAATAAAAAAAAGATTTTTAAATCTTGTAGGCTTAAACTAAAGATTGAAACGAACAATATTATCTTTTTATTTATTTTTAAGAAGATTTATAATAATCTTATTATTGCTAAAAAAAATATGAGGATCGTCAAATTTGAGATTCTAACACAAGTGCCTTATTTTTCAATACATAGAATCGCGCCTATTGAAAAATAAAAAACAAAAAAATAGAATAAGTTATTTGAATAGAATAATGTACACCCTACTTGTTATCCTACTTCCACTTTAAGAAATTTTCTCAGGCAATAACTGTTGTTGCTGATGTTAATTTTTGAAGGAAAAAAGAAAATTTCAATAACAGACTTGCATGAAAACTAGTATATCTACTCGATTGCATGATGACTTTAATTTACTAAACAAGTAACTAAATTTCAAGAAAACACTCTATAATCAGTGGCGGATCTAAGATTTTTGCTCAGGGGTTCAAAGTATAAAGAAGAGGTTCAGGTGGTAATGCAAGTGCGCGGTGAGTGTAGTAGCCCCTCGGCATGCTCTTTGTACAAAAACTATAGATATTTCATTAGTTCATAAAAGTAAAGACTAAATTAATCAAAGATATCGAAGACAAAGATACATTGATAAAAAAATTAGTGGATCGACTGTATTACATAAGTTAATTCCTAAAACACGTGAAAATTAAATGATGAAAAAGGGAGCGAGACGGGGAAGAAAAATATTTACCTTAATTATGCTAAATTTAACTTACTTTATCATACCGTATAAAGCAGTTCTTTCTACTTTTATCATGCTCCATCGAGCATTTTTAAAATTTCTTGTGGTTTTTATACTTTTATTTTGTAATGTTTTACTTTATTTTTCACTTTTAAAAAAAATTAAATTAGTATCCATTTAATCACATATTACTATAAAAAATCGTCAAGATTCTCTAAAAGTGTGTAAGAATAGAGTTACTGATATTATAATGCATATTCAGAAGATAAATAAATTGCATCATCAATTTTTTTAGTTCAAATAGTTCAGTTACTAGGTTAGTCATAATTTGTAAAAAAGATAAATAACGAATAAATCAAATAAGTTTAGTTTCTTTCTCTCTAAAATAGAATTAGAAATATAAAAGAAATTTCATGAATTCTGTTAAATTAATATTTTAAAAGGATGTTGACGATATTTAAGTTTCTTCATTCAATTACATCTAATTTATCATTTTTTTTTAAATAAGTTATATTTCTATCTCAATTTCAAGTTAAATATCATTCATCATTTTTTAAAAGAGTTATTCAAGTTAGTATATGAAAAAGAGTTATTTTGAAACAAAATGAATAATAGATATAAAAGGAATAAAAAATAAAAATAAAAAGAATGTGTGTAATAAATTTAAACAAAAACAAATTAAAAAAAAAAAGAAATAGAATAAAAAGAAAAAATAATGAAAAAAAAAAAAAAAGGTCTAAGCCCAAAAGTTTAATTTTCCAAATCACTCGCCTTGTCCCCTCAATTGGGGTTCTACGCGCAATCGGGCTTCGATCTGGATGGAAAATACATAAAAAATCACTCGCCTTAAATATGCTGATGACATGTGCTTATAGAATTTACAGATTGAGAACTTGTACTGGCTTTATGGTCAAAATATTTCTTTTTATTTATCTTGGATATCCAATATACTTTGGTAAAATGAAATTGTGTTGTTTTGGTGGTATGCTAGCCAAGATCATCAAAAGGTTAAATGGTTGGCTAGGGAAATCCAACTAGCAACATTTATTTTTGTTTATCAACATCACTACATTTTATTCCAAATACATATATTTATGTATCACTTGACGTGGTAAGTCTCAATATCTTTGGTCATATTGAGGCAAAATTCCATGAAAGTGTGTGGATCTGACACATTTGCATTCTTCTTTTCATATTCCAAAATCCAAGTTACTAAATTGTTTTCATCCTTTTTATCAACATGAGCAGTGATGCAAAATGATTTGTAATTCTCCAATAAATCTCCTTCAATTATCTTTCTTTTAATCAACTTCTTTTCTTCATCTATTTCTTCAACTATTTCCTTTACCACCTTCTCTTTCCCATCTGCAAAAAAAAAAACATAGTAAAGATTTCATACTATTAATTTCATTTTTAAATGATTGAGTGTGTGTTATTCTTATGTTATCATGTAAGAAATATAGCGAGAATCTAGATTAATCGAGCCAATAATAAATATTGAAACCAAATATAAAACAGGCTTACCATGAGTGAAGTTCCAGAAGATAACAGAGCCAACAGTACCCCATTCACCTTCGTGAATGTCAACATTTTGTATCTTATCAGGGCACATGTTGAAAATATGATGTGGTCTATACCTAAATATTTCATGGAGAATATCTACTTGAGACTTAATTTCTATCTCAGAAACTAACTTACCTTTAAGGCTCATCTCTCTTATATGATATGATATATCACAAAGTTATAATAACAAGTGTGTGGTTCATCATTGCATGAGTAGCTCTACCCTTTTATAGATAGGCAATGCCCATATGTCTAGACTTATGACTATAAATTTTGAACTTTTTTGTCCATGATTACATGACTGTAATAATAACAAAAAAAATATACATAATGATAGATATTCTTCGTTTTTTCATGTCTTTCCTTCAGATATGAAGACACTTTATTTATTTATTTTATTGTTACCCTTAGATTGTTTTAGCTAGACTTTAGTACAATGACTTTTGAATTCTAGGGATGTTTTATTTTAGACTTCTGCTATTATCTATTTATTTGTCATTGAGACTTTAATTGTGTACGTTCTTTTACTTCTATATTCCATTTAGATACTTAGAAATTACATGAGGTAGATGTTAAGTTTTGATTCACCACAGCGGATTGATGTGGGTTCCACTCACTATAATTTAGATGGTGATATTCTGATTTTTGATCTTGAAGATTTACACATAAGACTAGGAGGATCAAAAGTTTAAAACTTTCATTTTTAAGGTTATTGAGTGTAATTTCGTATTAACAAAGAGCCATTTTTAATCATATTTTGTAAAATCTAAAAGAACATTATTTTGTGGCTGAAATATGAGATCTTTTCATTTACAATCCTCTCTCACACACAATAAACACGGCCTAATAGATATCAGGAAAAGAAAATTAAACAAATAGATATGATTTTTCAGGGACCGGATAAACTTTGATTTTCGGCTAACCCAGCACCAACTCTTCAATAGATTTCTTGTTGGAGTTCCGTCCTTTAAGCCAGGGGCTTAGGGATAATCAGGCTCGAACTGATGACTTCCACCACGTCAAGGTGACACTCTACCGCTGAGTTATATCCCTTCTCCGCCCCATCGAGAAATAAAACTGACTAATCCTAAGCATTTAAAATTTAATAAGAAAGTCAAATAATTAAAATCCTTAAAATATTGGTCAAGAAAGTCAAATACTTAAAATCCTTTATCAATATGGATTATCTTCGTTTGTTTACAAAAATAACCACCTTAATTAACCTTGGTTCACCAACGTACACCTTCATAATAAGTTTGAAATTTCATGAGTTGTTAATCTTTTTATAAGTAAGATGTTATAAGTTCTGAAACTTATTAATCGATACTATTAATAGTAGCGGTGTTATCTCCTTTTTTTTAGAATAAGTGAATTGTACGTTGGCTTTATTAATAGAATAAGTTCAATATCTAAGGACAAAATTAAAACTAGCCTATTAGAAGAACAAACATAAAAAATCATTGCATTTAAAGATCAACCCGTGTAATAAAATGAGCCAAATAACAGTCAAATGAATTAGGAGTGATGAGTAAAGAGTATGAATTTTTCCATAAATCTAAATAAAATAGAGATTTCAAAATTTGACAAATGGGGAAAAAAGTTGACGCCCTAGCTGCAACAAAAACAAAAGTAATGCTAACGAGCAACAAGAAAGGACCCCTTGCAATAAATAAAGCCTTAGGGCTGTCCTAATAATACACATATATTGGGGCTTATGTTTTTCAGCTTGATCGACATCAATTCTATGATTGAATAACAAGATTGCTATTTAGTTGTAGAAACTAAAAACTCAGAGAAATCAATAGAGAAGGGACTTTCTTATCTGCTAACTCCTAGGATGAAAAGTAAGTCGCTTGTTTAGATATTAGAAAAAGGAAATTAATCAATTGTACATATAGATATGACACTCTAAATTGGTGATGAAAACAAATAAAATCCTTGCTTTAATTATGGCCAAGAAAGTCAAATAAAATTATTGCTTCTTCATCTCATAATCTATAAGGATCGTCAGTTTTTTAAAAACAAAATAGCCTTCGTAATCACAGTTAACCTTCCTAAGGGTTTGTAATGATCCGATCGGTCATTTTTGAAAAGTTTAGTGAATTTATAATTTTTTTCCTCTCGTGATTGACCCCGAGTCTTTTATGATTGAGTTTTTAAACGTTGGGTTTGAACTTAGAGTTAAAAATTGAGAATTTGGTAAGTTTTGAGTTTGAAATGCTAAGTTGTTAAGAAAGTGGTTTTTGGTATCTTTTGGAGTTTCGAGTGTCGGAATGGAATTTTGTCGATTCCTTCAGTATCAGAATGTGAAATCTGATCAATAAGAGTTGTCGGTTTCTGATTCAAAGTCTTTTTGAGGATTTGAGGTCCTAAGTTGTAAATTTTGGAATTTTAGCCTTTGGGTTGACTTTGGTCAGCATTCGGGGTTTGAATGTTCAAATCGGAATTCTGAGAGTTCCGTTGGATTCGGTGGATAATTTTAAGCCTAGATGAGGTCTTGGTTGATTTTTGAGAGGTCTCAAACTTGTTTTAGCATTTGTAGGCGTTGAGCTAGTTTCTTGTGGTTTTCACGGATGTCGGGTCAAGGAGACCTTAAATTTGTGTTTCGAAGATTCCATTGAGTCTGAAATATCGAGTATAATTGATTTACATTTGTGGTTTGTGTGCACAGGGTTCAAACGAATCCCGAGGGTCCTATCAATATTTTGAGAGTTGGTTGTATTTTGCTGGTGTGTGCAGGCCTCGCTTTTGTGAAGGCTAGTTGCTTAAGCGAGCTTCGCAGAAGCGAGAGCCTCTTTGCTTAAGAAAGCTTTGCAAAAGCGAAGGAGGTTTCGCTTAAGCAAGACCTGTGTTTTTAGCGGAGTTCGCTTACTGGTCACTCAAGCAACATCACAGCGGGGGAGGGGGGGTTGGCCTGCCATTTCGGGGTTTAAGTCCCATTTCACCATTTTTGAGTTTTGGGAACTTATGATGGCGATTTGGACCAGATTTTGGAGGAAAATCTTTTGGGTAACGATTCTTAACTCTAAATCTTCAATTATCCATTATTATTTATGAATTTATGTGTTCAAATCAAGCTTTTGAAATGAGAAATTTGGGGTTATCTTCAAGAACTCAAGAACTTGGTAAAATGGTGATTTAAGTCTTTTTTCGAAATGATTTTCCCTAATGAATTTCTAAAGCCTTGAATAATGTTTTCAAGTATTAAATTTTGGATTCAAACCTTATTTTCGGAATTGGGTTTTGTGTTGATTGACCCACTTTTCAAGAGGATTGTTATGGGTGTTGTTGTTTCCAAAAAAAAATTGTGAATACTTGCTTGTGCTTAGATTGTGTGGCTTTGGAAGTGATTCGGAAGGGGAAGACTCAACTCTTGGAGTAATTATTGATTGATTTAAGGCAAGTGATCTCCGAAACCCCATATTCTAGTAGAATTCGTGTACTACCTTCGGTGTTTGTGTGTTGGAGTAATGTGAATGAGGTGAAGGGTTTAAATTGACCACTTAAGACATCTAAATGAATAAAAAGGGGTTGAAATGAAAAAGGCTATGTGATGAACATGATGATGTGAATTGCATTATTGTGACCCTGGTTGATTAATTGATGAAATGCTTGAAAGCATGAATGTGGACTTGAACTGTGTGAATTGTTGTCTCTTCTGTGTGGTGTGATATTGCTTGTATACATTGATTGTGAACACCGCGATGAGACATGTGATGATTTATGATGTCCGTGTCTTTGCCGGCGAGTGTTGTGATGCCGAGGTCATTTCCGACAAGTGTTTATAAAGTCGATGGAAAATGGTTCCGGCTAGTGATTTGATATAAAGTCGATGGAAAATGGTTCCAGCTAGTGATATTGTGCCGATGGAAAATGGTTACAGCAAGAGATTGATTATTGTGACTTGATGCATTTGATGTTTATGCGTGACTTGATTGTTAATTGTGATTTATGTACTTGTTGCATGTGACTGAGCTATTTGTCTTTGAGAATGACTTACTTGATTCGTTGATTGTTGATTACGACTATTGAACTGTAGATATTGAGCCTTGTGAGTCGTGTATTGTTGAATTGCTAGGTTGCAGTTTGAGGAGGTTTGGTTTGAGAACAAAATACCTTATTTGAAAAATTGAGGTGTTTAACCAATCAATAAATCTATTTTAAAATAGAAGCAGAAGCCTTGTGGTTAGTAAAAAGCTAAAAATTTCTATTTTTTAGAAAAATTCAATGCAAGCATGTTTACATATTCACTTTTCTTTCAGTACATATAGTAGACATTTCAAAGCACACCCCGTATTATTTATCAAAATTACGTATTCACTTTTAGTTTTATTTATCAATATCACGTATTATTTATCAATGCAAGCATGTTAAATTGAAATATATAAACGTCCCATTTAACTTGGTCTTAGCTAATATCGATGTCCTCTAACTTTGGATATGCACAAGTAGACACTTGAACTTGTATAAAGTTGAACAAATAGACATATACGTCTTACTTAGTGTCCTACCTGACAATTGGTGTCCTACCTGACATCCTATATGTATTATGCATTGGTTGAGAAAACAAAAAAAAAACGAAAGAAGGGAAACTGTTGGCCAATCCAAATAGCAGCTTTTAGTTTTATTTATCAATAACCATTGACTCAGACTTTCACCCAAACAAGTCTGAGTCATCATTAAGCAGAATTTTACCAACTGTTGTTCAATCCACAGAGAATTAAAAATTACATTTTTTTATTACATATATATAGTAGACATTACAAAGCACACCACACATTATTACAAGACTTGAGACAACAACTAAATTACAAGACTTAAGACAACAATTAAATTCCAAACATCTGGTATTATACATTATTCATACTCTTTAAAAATGTTATCGCGCCCACATAAGACAACACGCATTCTCCAGTATTTTCAAAGAGTCCAAATAACATAATTATTCATATGTAGCAATATTTAGTTATCAATTGAGATGGTGAGTCTCAATATCTTTGGAGATATTGAGGCATAATTCCATATATGTGTGTGGATCTGATACATCTGCATTCTTTTTTTCATATTTGATGATCCAAGTAATTAAGTTGTTTTCACCTTTGCTCTCAACATGAACAGTAAAAGAGAGTGATTTGTATTCATCATAATATAATATGGCTTTCACATGTGTCAATAACTACCTTGTTAAAAGCTCTTTGCAATTTATAGCAACATTAACTCCATTTATAGTACTAATAATTATTGGATTGTTAATCATCCGCCTTGAAATATTTCTCCAAATTATTAGGCTTTTTATATGTGTGGTATGAATGAATATAAACAGTAAATCATTTTCTTAGATTTTTCTTACGGAAGTTTCTGAATATTCTTGTTCTTGTTCTACATTACTTTCAAGTAAACAGTAGGTATTAATTGTAAATTTTTATCATTATTTGAGTTCGTTGATCACTGGTATTTGAAGCATAGCTACACCAATTAAGATCATACTATAAAATCAGTGGGCTCGAATTTTTTTCTTCTTCTTTGTTACTGTTTCTGTTTTAAGGTTTAATTATTTTGGGATAGAAAAGACCAAACACAAAGGGTGTCCGATTGGACACCCCCGACACCCTGGGGTGGCTATAGCGTACCCCTAAGGTCTAGGGAGGATAGAGTGTCGCAAACTTTAATATAACTATCTCATGGAGGTAGAAAGGTTGTTTTCAAAAGACCTTCAACTCAAGTTCAGCAAATCCAAGTACAAAGAAGAAGAAGAACTAATAAGGGAATTAAGTAAAGCCTACAAGAATAGAACAAACACAAAAAAAGTAGGGTGGAAACTCAGTAAACAATAGATGATGATAGATATCAAAAGCAAGAACTATAATAATACGGCTAATACAATAACAAATACCAACAAGCATAAATCCTCGAAAAGCAAGATAACACTCCATTATCTACTAATCTTTTACCCCTAGTACGCGTCCTCCGCACTCTCCTATCTAAGGTCATGTCCCCAGTAACCTGAAGTTGTGTCATGTCTCATCTAATCACCTCTCCCTAATACTTTTTTACCTACGTCTTCCTTTTTCCAAACCTTCTATAACCAACCTCTCGTACCTCATCACTCTCCTCTTCACTCACTTCTCTCATCTTGTCCATCACGGAGCTCACTTTCACCTTATCCCAAATATCCTTATTCTTAATCTTATCGCTCCTTGTATGCCCACACATCTACCTCAACATCCTCATTTTTGTGACATGCATCTTCTGAATAAGGAAGTCTTTGACTGGCCAGCGCTCCGCCCATTTAACAAATCCAGTCTAACCACCATTCTATAAAACTTACCTTTTATTTTTGGTGGTTTCTTTTTATGACACAAGACTCTAGATGTAAGTCTGCACTTCATTCATGTCGCACCAATATATGATTGGTGATATCATCATTGATGTCTCTATTTTTCTGGATTATAGACCTAAGATACTTAATAATATCTCTCTTGGAGATAACATGTGTATCGATCCTCACTTTCACGCCTGCTCTTGCATTACATTACTAAATTTGCATTATAAGTACTCTATTTTAATTTGGTCTTGTTTAACATGAACTCTTTAGACTCTAGAGTTTGTCTCAACACTCCAACCTAGCATTAACTCCATTGCACGTCTCATCATTAAGTATTATGCCATCCGCAAAAAAGCATACACCAAGCCATTTCATCTTTAATGGACCGCATCAATTCATCCACATCGAGGTAAATAGTAACGAGATAAGAATTGATCCCTAGTGCAATTTCATCTCCACTGGTAAATTCTTTTAGTTTTCTCCTAGCATTCTAACATGCATTTTGGCTCCATTATATATGTACTTTACCGCCTTGATGTAAGCCATTGGTATACCTCTACCCTCTAGGCATCTCTAGAGGACTTCTCTTGGTACTCTGTCGGAGGCATTTCTAGCTCAATGAACATCATATGTAAGTCCCATTTTTTCTGGTATTTCTACACAAATCTCCTCACAAGATGGATGGATTGTGTAGTCGAAAGCCATGAAATGAATTCGAACTGATTTTTGAAAATTGACACACCCTTCCTTACTCTCAACTTCACTACACTCTCTCAAACTTTCATTGTGTGGCTTAGCAATTTGATATCCCTATAACTATTATAATTATAAATATCATCATTATTTTTGTACAACGGAATCATTTTACTCCACCTCCATTCTTCAGACATTTTAGTCGTCTTAAAAATGACGTTAAATAAACTAGTTAAACACTTAATACCTGCGTGTTTGTGCTTTTTCAAAACTCCATTGGAATATCATCTGGTCTAGTTGCTCTTCCCCTGCCCATCCTAATAATAGTGTTCTTAACCTCCATAACCTTAATACACCTACTGTACTCAAAATTCTGATATGTCTCTCAGAGTGCTCCAAATTATCTAGCACAATATTTTGTACCCTTCTTCGTTCAAAAGTTTATGAAAGTACGCTTGTCATTTTTGCTTAATGAGAGTCTTTTCGCCAATACTTTGTCACTTCACTTGATCCAGGTTTTGATCTTTCCTCTCTCTCAAGTTGGCGACCCTGTACAGTTTCTTATCTCCACATTAATCCGTCCACTCAGTATATATATAATAGTTCGAAGGTTGTCGTCTTTGCTGTTGTAACCGCTAACTTAGCCTTTGTCTTTATTGCCTTAAATTTTTTCTTATTCGTCAGCTTCTCCTCGTCGTCTTTGCATTCCATCAACTTTGCATAAGCTGTTATTTTGCTTACAACTTGCCTTGAACTTCTCCATTCCACCACCAATCCCCTCGTTGACCATCAATGTTACCCTTAGACATCCCAAGCACCTCTCTAGTTGCTTTCTTAATGCAATTAGTTTTCTTATCCCACATGTTTTTTGTATCCCGACTACTCCTCCAAGCCTCCATTGCAATCAACTTCTCTCCATATCCGGAGAGAAGGTGCAGGTCAAGCCACCCCATTTAATCCATGGTCTATCATATAAATTCTTCTTCCTCCTCCCTCGCTTAATTTCTAAATACATCACCCAAAGCTTATATTGGGTAATAAGATTCTCACTCAGGATAACCTTGTAGACTTTACAATAGTCTCTATCGTCATTCCTCAAGTGTAAGTAATCTGAGTTTTAGCCACCAAGCTACAAAAGGTAACCAAATGATCTTCTTTCTTCTGAAAGCACGAGTTAGATATTCCCAACTTAAAAGCTTTAACAAAATCTCTTAGATGAGTTTTATGGTTTTATGGTTCATTAATTACAAATATTAATTTAATTATATATCTCTTAGATGCTCGTAGGTCATTTTCTTCCCTACAAATTATTAAGAGTAAGATCATTTCCTCATATTTTGCTCCTGGATATGACAATTTATTAGTGAGTTTAATTAAGTTTTCCTCTCTTCTGAAAATCCAAACAATTTTTTTCCTTATAAATCTCGACATGTTCCTTAAACTAATTATGTCTCATGCATTAAAAATGTTAGATACTTTTCTGAAAACGACATCCTCTTCTTTTTAATTACTTTAGGAAGTATTTCATTTTTTTTAAAAGGAAAAAGGTTATTAATATTGAAACAAAGTGTAAAGGTAATGAGGCAAATGAACCCTCCTAGCTACGACCTACATACAATGCAAAATTGAGTAAATTTGTCCTTCGATTAATACTATATGCAATTAATTGGTTAATTAGCAGTAGATCTTGACATGTCTCGTAAGTTATGTAATGCATTACGTGTGGGTTATGAACTTCTTAAGACATAACATTTCGAAATTAAACTTATGCTTCTAACGCAGAGGCGTATCCAAGATTTCGGAATGATGGATGCACTATGATGAAAAGGTACATTTAATCAGTTTTGACATTTAGGTTCTTATCATTGAAAACAATTAAAATTTAAATTATCGTTCCAAAATTGAAATGCTTAATTAATTAAAAAACGTCAAAAGTGTTATCAATAGCCACTTAGAGAGATGTTACCAAATTTTAGAAAGAAAAATAAAACAAGATAGATATAAAAGCCAAATTTCTAACCTCACCGAGAGGTACACTCAATCATTGTTGCATTATATAATACTTTGAGTGTAGATTCACACATTTAAATTTAACAAAAAAATTAAAAAAATATAACACTACTATATATAATTTCGAGAAGGGAGCATGGGTTTACGTGAATCCGGTGACCCCCTCTTGCATACGCCTCTACTCTAACAACATAAGTTCTGTAAGAATTAAGTGTCATAACTTGTTATATTCTTGTAGCTGTAAAGCATAACTTGTGTTATATTATGATACGAAAATATAAATTTTTATCGCATTACCATGAATGACTAGACAAGCCAACAAAACACATTAAATATTTTAATGGGCCAAATATTCCCTCAAAGCATTGGGACCATATGTCTTTCATATTGGGCTGGATAAATCTAGGTCTCTTGGTTAGTTTTGGTCATAGATATTTTAAGTAGATTTTAAAATTTTATCTTCAAATATTTACTTGATTATAACATTTAATTAGATTTTACAATCTAATCTTTAAATAATTTCAATTTTTTTACTTATAAAACATTAAAAAAAAAAACATCAAGTAAATACATATTTCAAAAACTCAAATTTTCATGATTCAACTTCAAATCTATAGTGAAACAACACATCAAGATTTGATGTCAATTGAGTAATTTAATCTCGTAACTTGATTAAGTGGAAAAAAAAAAGAGATATTAAAACAAAAACATATTTGAACAAAGTATTTGACCATAATAAGATATATGTGATTAAACTATATTGACAAAAGACAAGAACATATTTTGACCTTTTCCGTTTTAAAAAAGGAAAATACTAATTAAGACAAAATGTAGAAAGGCATAGTGGGCAAAGGATCAAAAAAAAAATCAGAATGATGAGCTGGAAAATTAGGTTCGCGTTTAGCAGAGTCGAAAAAGAGAAATGCTCAAGGAATATTCAATATGCTATTATTTCTCTAAAAATACATGAATTGTCATCACTATGTCCTAAAGACGAAGATATCGAATCATTGAAAAATAATATATTTTTAAAGGATTCAACACGATATTTTTGTTTGTTGTGTCGTCATCATCTGATCAAACTAAATTCTACTGGTATTAAATTATAACTACTTAGTCAAATGTTTGAACCACAACCATAATACTTATGATTGTATTTTCATTATTTAATGGAAATAATAATTCTGAGAATTTATAAACATGTTCAAACAAGCAATTTTTAATAAAAACGAATGGATTTCATAAAGAACTACATTTCCATATATTTGATGAAGCATAACAAGGAATTTGATTAAACTAATAAATCTAAAATCCTTTTTCAACTCCTAGGAGAAATAATTTATCAACTAGATTAACCTTTCTATTGCTGTTTTATCATTCTACTTGATACATCATCTACCCACCACTGATCACTCACTCCCCCACCCACCCACCCACCAACCAACCCAAAAAGGGGACAAGCATCGCTGTCCCCTGGCCCTGATCAAGCACGAACAGAGCTGCAAGAGAGAGACATCAACAAGAAAGCAGCTTGTTCAACTTCATCAAGCTTACTCCAGTGAATTGAAACTGAATTAGGTCTCTTCACTAGAGATTTCTTCTTCTCCACATTGCTGCTACTATCACCGCTGCTGCTTGCAGAATTAGCAGACAATTTCTTCGTCTTCTTGTCATCCTTGTTCAATCCCAGCAGAGCTCTTTTCTTCTTCCTGCTCCTGATCCCACAAGCATTGCACAGCGACTGCATTCACAACACAAATCCTCATCAGATTAAATTAGATTTCTCAAAAACATTTTGGGAAAAAAAATAATTAATTGATGTTGTAAACTTACCTTAGGGCCAGCAGGACCACTACGCCAAAGAGGCGTTTTGGTAGCACCACAATCAACACAGGTTTTCAGCTGGATTTCAGATGAAATCACTTCTGGAGTTGCCATCACCATTGCTAGTCCAGTGATCACTTCCTCAGATCCCGTCACCTAAATCAAAAAAGAGTAAAAATAAAAAACAAGCATGATCAATCGATAAAAAGTTAAAATGGTGAATGTTGATCACTCACCTTATCCCTTAGATCCATTTCTTTTGATCAATCACAACTTAAACAAAGCAAAACAGACAAGTGATCACTGAAAATGAGTATAAAACCGAACAAAGAGAGACTGCTGTAAGAGAACCGACACTGAATCAGAAGATGTGGCTGATCAGGATATAAAATTGTGCCCTTTATAAAGGCCCTGGCGAAAACCCTAAGCGCGAGGATCTCCTAAAATGACTACTGTACCCTTCATTACAAATATTTTGATCAAACAGTCGACCCGCCAAAACTTGAGCGCTATTAGTCATGTTTTTCTTACTTATACATAGGGGTAATTTCGGAATATGGAGATATGCTATTCTTTTGCCATTTGCCGCCTTCACGCCAAACCACACACCCCAAAAAAACGTTACAAAACAATTTACACAATCTTAATTAAGATATTTGTATTGTAAAATAATTAATTTTTATTACAATAATTATTTTGAATAAAATAAGACAAAGTACAATTCACGTGAATGATAAATGTGAAATCATTATATTTGACTTGTTTGTCAAGATTAAAATAATAAGACAATATTAAGATTTACTACAAAGTGTTTTTTTTTCTCATTAGAATATTAGAAAATTTAATTTAATTATATATATGTGGTTTCTTTTTTACTTTTTTTTTAATTATTTATAAAATACAAATATTTATTAAAATGTCTCATTAAATACTTTTTGTGTAAATGATATTCTGAATATATTATCATAGATATTATATGATATGCATGATCCTAGGGGTTAGCGGTAGTCCGCACGACCATCCAGACCAAGGTCATTAAATATCCTTATTCAAGAATAAGAATCGAAATATACAAGATTTTATTATAGGTGGATAGTTGTATGGTAATTTCTTTTTACCTGAGCAAGGGGTTTGTCAAGACTGTATGTAACTCTTTATTGAGTCCATGTGTCCAGCGGTTCTAACTGTACAAGACTATTCGCGCCCTTTTTCTCTTTTTTACGGGCTTTTGAGGTCACACAGCTTGCTAGACGTAGCCACTAAGGCAAAGCCAATAAGAGTAGTACTAGGTCGACTGTACCACTATCTCAGAACCAAGCTAAAAAGCTATAACATAATCCCTTTATATTTTGATAAAGTCTGAAACTATCATGGAGTCTATGTAATATGATCTAGTTAGTCAACATAGATATGAATCTTTTAGCCGGACATAGTCGCGGCCAGAGAAAGAGAAGGAGTAAGAATAAAATGAAAAGAAATAAAATATACCTTGATCTCCGATGGCTGGAACAGTATACAAACGATTGCTTGTATAATCTTTGGAACTTTACAAGAGATTTACAAAAGAAAAATTAAAGAGCTTTTCTTTCTTTTCTGCCCCCTTCTATACAAACGAAAGGCTCTATTTATAGAAACAAATTAAAAACAGAGAGAATCTTTGTACAGTAAAATGGGTCCCTTATATGGGTTTCATGCACAGTGTATCTACTGTGTGTACAGTTTTTCTACTATTTTGTAGGGCCGGTGATACTGTAGGGGCGGTTGTACTGTTGCTATCACATTGGTTCTTTCCCCTTTAATTTTTTGAGGAAGTCTTCTGTTCGGCTGATATCATCGTCTTATAGTATTTTTTCTGAACAGGGAGGCTGAGCATCTATTGTGTCCCCAATATCATTGATGGATTCACTTCGCATAGAAGTGTCTGATTTATCAAATTGACCTAAAGAAAGAAGTAAATTTTTCTTTACTTCTTCAAGGTATTGCTCAATCATTTCTTCTTTGTCTCCGTCTTGGATGGAGATGCGTCTCGCCACCTGTTTAACCGAAGTATCAATGATTTTCATCCGTGGAGTAGTAGAATATTCTTGAATTTTTTCTGTGATGGAATCCAAGAGTTCTTGTCCGTATAACATTTTGATTTTGGGATCCTTTTTCATTAATTTGTCCCAGAAGTTGTTATAATAAATCCTATATAAATTAGGAATTTGATCCTCTGTGAATCCTGATTCGGAAACCTATTTATGGATCCAAGGTATAGAGAATTCAATAAAAAAATAAATTTGATCAATTTTTTCTAAATAGCTAATATGATCGGCTAGGTATAATTCATTCAATTGGGGCGATACTTTTGTCCAAGTTTTGTATAACGTAAGGAATGAGGTAGGTAATATCTTAATCGTTGGACCGTGGTATGACCACCAGTTTAGGAACCAATTAGGAATAGGTTCTTCGAATGTCTTTGCACACACCCTTATGAACCAGGTATGTTTGTGCTTATCATTGTTGTAATATAGGACTTTATCAAAGGCCTGGATATTATCCCAATAAGTGAAATTCATATTAATTTTGTTTAGGCTTATCTTCCTTTCTTTCATTGTGGATATCCCCCAGTTTTCAACAGATATAATTTGTTTGATGATCATCTTTGAGAAGTGATAAACGTTCTCTGCTGTGTTATAACCGGAGAAGTGAGAAAATTCTACACTTCTTGTAGTAGTAAGAATAGTCTCGTAGTATGAACGGGTTTTATATGATTCACCCGGAAAGTATAACCCATTTAATAAATACCGTTGGAATATCTTCCATGGCTCATTTTGTCTCTGAATCTCAGAATTTTCTACTAGGAATATCAGTTCCCTTTTTGTTAATCTTTCATAAGACTTGATATCATCAACGTCTTATTCCCTAGCAATGGAAGCAAAAGTATCACTTTGCTTTTGAGCATTTAAATATGCTTGTAATTGCTCGTATAACGGGTTATCTTCTGGAATATCTCCCAGGTGAAAGGAGTCACTTGTAGATGCTATTTTTTTATTTATCAAACTTTTTCCTCCCAACTGTATAACTGGGGAGTTTGAAGAAGAGCCGTATGACGACCCTTTCTGATATGATGTCGCTCCTCTCTGGTAGGA